>CAKAKR010065282.1:7320-19716 GCA_916700685.1 Adelosebastes latens
TATAATGCAACACAACACCTGACACACTGTAAAATATTCTAATGCAACACAACACACTGTAAAATATTCTAATGCAACATCTGCCACACTGTAAATTACTCTAATGCAACATCTGCCACACTGTAAAATATTATAATGCAACACAACACCTGACACACTGTAAAATATTCTAATGCAACACAACACACTGTAAAATATTCTAATGCAACATCTGCCACACTGTAAATTAGTCTAATGCAACATTAAGCGTCTTTGAGATAACTAAAAAGCGCTATATAAATCTAATATATTATTATTATTATTATTATTATCTGCCACACTGTAAAATATTATAATGCAACACAACACCTGACACACTGTAAAATATTATAATGCAACACAACACCTGACACACTGTAAAATATTATAATGCAACACAACACCTGACACACTGTAAAATTTCCTCGATTCAGTCTGTTATTAGTAACTCAGTGACGTCAGCCAACTTAAAATTTCTAGTTTCCTGATTCAATTAAGAAACATTGTTATCTTATTAGCATACTACCCAGCATGCACTAGGTTTGGATTAAATAAATGCAGAAACACGTCTTTTTTTCTAGTTCAAATAAAGTTACATGAAACATAATATCTTGATGCCTGTAACAACTGCTTATCAAACCAACACCAGTGTGTCAATGTAGGTAAGGCCAAATCTGAATAACTGCCAGTTATAAAGGATGAGATTGTCTCTTCAGTGTCTGAGTGCAAAAATCATCTTCGTGCAGAAGATACAGCTTTATACTGTGGTGCTGATACGTTTAAATAAAACAATGAGCAAATCTCCTTAATGTACGATGCACTTATTGATCTTAAATTAGAGCCTAAAGCATGTGTCACTAAATCATCATTAATAGAGAATTATGGAATGATGCAGTTATTAAAAGAAAAAAAACAGGTTTGAATATTTCACTCAGAGTGAGAGATCACTCAACTGCATGTTGAGGAGGTGGAAGAGTGAATCAGAGAAAACAATCCAACCAATCACGCGCTTCCCTGACACACACACGTGACATAATCGCTGCTTTTCAACCGTGACATAATCATCATCGTCATCATCGTCATCATCATCATCATCATCATCATCATCATCATCATCATCGTCATCGTCATCACCGTCATTTATCTTTAGCATTAAATTAAAGATGCGGAAGATTTTGGTTTTTACCATCGTGACTTTAAACTGAAAATGAACCAGTGAAAACGTATTCAGGATTAAAAACATAAAACATAGATACTCAACAGGTCCCACTTTTCTTTCCTTTTTTATCAAAGTTACAGCAACAAACATGGCTCTCATGAACACGATCATATAAATGAATGTGGTTCTTGCGACTGTAATGTCTCAGATGTCCGATGTCAAACAAGTATAACAAAAACACAGTTTGTTCCAGTTCTCCAGACAGAACCACAAAGCAGCAGCTTTAATTACACCCAGAAACTACAACAGGTCCTGTTGATGCTAAAGAGATGACTTACACACGAGGAGACACAACATCCGATCGTCCCGTATAAATTCTGACTTCAGTTCGGGGAACTGAAGCGTTATCTATTCTCTTGCCAAAGCAACAAGACTCCATTGAAAAACACAGTCATTTTACCCTGCAGAACATGGCAGTTGCTGGTCTAAAGCTGCCTTGAGCGGTTAGATTGTTTGTGCTATTGTTTAACTTTGTTTAGTACGGATTCACACAAGTCAAAAAATTGTAAAAACAATCTAACTGATCGATGCAGCGGTAGACCAGCAACCCCCGTGTTCTGCGAGGTAAAACTACAGGTTTTTTCAATGGAGTCTGGTGGCTTTGAAGGAAGGCATAGATGGATACAACGGATTCAGTTCTCCATTGGAAAGGGCTGTCTGATGGCGAGATTAGGCGTGAAATTCTAAATATAGCTTACATTTAAACTGATATCAATTTTTTTAGGTGGGCCTTTTTTTTAGGTGTCTAAAATACGTTTTGCTGCCAGCCCCGTCCACATCAGTACATAGCTTTGGTTACCTGCTGGTACTCCGGTCTATTTCTCCAACATTTTTAGTTCCTCTAATATTTTGAATGCAGGACTTTTACTTGTAGCAGAGTATTTCTACGCTGTAGTATTACTACTTAAAAGATCTGAGTACTTTTTCCACCACTGCCAAGTGAAAACTAACCCTCTGCCCTCGGATCTAACCTGAGCCGGGTTTAAATATGTGTCGAAGGTGTCTCACCCTGCAGCTTCTTCAGCACCGCCACCTCCATCTTCAGCACCTGTTTGGGCTGCTGGGCCGACTCCACCTTCAGCGCCACGTTCTCCCGCGTCAGCAGGTCCAAGGCCTCGTAGATCTCCCCAAACCCACCACCACCGATCTTCTTCAGCTGGAACACGGAAGGCAGGACAGACTCAGGATCGGTTCGGTCTGATAATCTCAGTGTTACAGCATTAAAACAGGAGCTACAACAGTTTCATCAAACTAAAAGACCATCATCAATAAAACAGAAATCGAATATTCTGGTTTTAGTTTAAACATTCAAGCTTTTTCACTGAAAACATTTGTTTGTTGAAAAGTTTTCCCTTGTTTCTAGCTATCTCTTCTCTTTTTCCCATCTTCTATTCTTATTCTTCCCCAAATCTATTGTTTCCATCTTTTTTTCATTCATTCTCCCCTTCTTCATTTTTTTGTCCTTATTTTGCTTCTTTTCCTATTTAATTCTCCTAAATATTCTTTCCATCTTTGTAAGCTTCTCGCCTTTTCTTTTTTTAACCCTCTTAAAGGTACAGTGTGTAGGATCTGACGTCATCTAGCGGTGAGGTTGCAGATTTCAACCAACTGAAATTTCTCCCTTGTGCCAATCGTGTAGGAGAACTATGGTGGCCGACGGGAAAATGTGAAAACGCAAATGTCTCTCTCTAGATCCAGTGTTTCGTTTGTCCTTACTGGGCTACTGTAGAAACGAGGCGGCCAGCTCCCTATTTAGTTATAAACGGCTCATTCTAAGGTAACGAAAACACAACAATTCTTATTTTCAGGTGATTATACACTAAAGAAAACAAATATTATATTCCATTTCTGCCAATAGATCCCCCTAAATGTTACACACTGTTCCTTTGATCCCCTTTTTCTTTTCTTTTCTTCTACTCCACTTCTTCACTTTCCCAGCTAAAGGATTGATTCCACAAAGTAAGAGAGAAAAAAAACACACTGATAACAAAAGTGTGAGTTTGAATTTTCAGATCAGATTCAGAGAGAAGTTTTGGCTGGACCGCAGAGTGCCAGCCCTACATACGCAAAAGTCTGTCACTGAGTGACTGACTGAGTGATGAAGTTACACAATTGGTTGGTCGAGTGATGGAGTTTCCTCATTGGCCGTTGCTATTTCAAAATGAAAAGGCAGGATCAGTCCTTTATGCAAATGAGGCGTCCAGCACGACGCGTCCGGCTCATGAAACTTGGACCAAGCTGTCAAACTAGGCGATCTAGTTCTAAAATGAAACGAGATTCAGCAACCCTTCTCCACTCTTTTGTCCCTTATTCTATATTTCCCCACTTTCTTTCCTTCCCACCTTCTTCTCTTTTTTTGTCCTTTCTTCCCTTATTTCCATCTTTCCTTCTCTTCATTCCCTCTTCTCCTTTTCAGTTCTGCTTGTCCTATCTTTGTCCCATCTTCCCTTCTTTTTTGTTCCTGTTTTCATTTTTGTCCTTTTCATCCCTTCTTTTTTGTTGTTGTCTTTGCTAGTTTATGATCATCGGCTGAATCCTGCGGAAGTGTCTTTGAGCCAAACTCTGAACTGTACATATACATGTATATATATATAAATGTGTGTGTGCGTGTTGAACCTTGGCGGTTCAGTGGTTCAACAGTAAATTGATCAGTGAAGTGCAAACGGCCTGCAGGCTTCACGCTGCGATCTGATTGGCTGAGACAGGAGCTGTATTATATAACTTCTTATTTCAGAAACCAAAGAAAGCTCAAAGGACGGCAGCGGTGGTTTTTCTATGAATTATATACATAAATTTTATATGTTTTAGCCCTTTAACTACTGGTAACATGTACTTCACATGACTTTCTTTTGTTCCCTTTGGCCGCAGGTGCCTGATAATCCATCACAGTCAGTGTTTCATCACCGTTATATTTGAGTTAAAGTGTGTTATATTCAGGAGGTGATGGAGTTGAGAGATGAGATGTTTTTAAAACCTCCCTTCTGGTGTTGAAGGCTGCTGAAGCTGCTGAACATCACCATTTTTAAATCATCTTCATTGGATTTTTGTTCATCTGGATTTCACATTCCTTAAAAACACTGAACAGCTTGTGAATTCAATATTAAGCATCAGGGAGATGCACCATCAGGGAGAGTTCTGAGTTAAATGTGGACTGTTTCTTCAATCTGTGGAAACTCTCTGTGAAGTAAACAGGACTTCACAGTAAATGTGTGATCGATGTGTTGAAACAGTGAATGTGTGAGACGTCTCAGTGGCTCTCTCTCTCAAAACATGAAATAACATTGCTGACAGTTTTCTTCTCCATTGAACATTTTTTACTCTTTCTGTGTTTTCTGTCAGTAAGATCCTGATCTTTGTCCTACACCGTTGGGTCCCTGGCACTTTCGTGCTTGGGCCCTAACAAGAAACAACATAAAACAATATGTAGAGCAAACATTATTTTTTTTTTAAAATCTATTTTAAAAAAGCAAATCTAACAATAAATTCTGAAAAAAAGAAACAACTTTAAAATCCAAAGCTTTTAACGCTCCACAGCAGAATCTGTAAAGTGAGCTGGGGGAGGGGGAGGTTTCCTGACTCACCACTTTCCATCGGTCTTTGACCATGCAGTTCGGCGGCAGGATGTCGGCCTGCTCGGACGTCCCGTTCATGTTGGCGTTGTCCTGGAGGCCGGGGACTAGGCACTGCATCTGCCAGCCAGACAGAACACGAGCAGCTCCCAGCTTAAAAGAGCCATTTATCTGTGAGGGGGGGGAGAGAAAGAAGGGAGGGAAGGCAGAACAGTCAGTCAATTTAACACATCATTTTGGTACTGGGAGGCTCCCAGTCTAACCACAGCCCTGTGCTGGGACAGTCACAGCAGTCCAGTATAAAAACAGGCATTAGAGATGGCTGGCTGCCATTAGAAGCCATTCTTCAGCTGGATCAGGCTACAGGCCGGTGGGGGGGTTGGGGTTGGGGTTGGGGGTGTGATGGTATTTGCAGTAACTGGAGCAAATATCATGTGTGCAGAGGAAGCAGCCGGACACTCTGCTCTCATCCTGACTGCTGCGACGGCCCGATGGCCATCGACTCCACCGAATCATCAGAGATCACAACGGGCTGGTTTCTAATCGACCATCTGAACTAACAACCATCAGCATGGCACAGGAACAACACGTCCCAACATGATCCACCTGAACTACAAGAGACACTACTGGGATTAACCACCTAATATTATTATTTTTGATTTTTAAGTTAAAGGAACACTTTGACATGTTAGGAAATTCGCCTCTTCTCTTTGAGAGTTAGATGTTCAGATTCATACCACTATCATGTCTGTATGCTAAATATGAAGCTACAGCCAGCAGCCGGTTAGCTTAGCTTAGCATAAAGACTGGTAACAGGGGGAAACAGCTAGCCTGGCTCTGTCCAAAGGTTACAAAAGCCACCTACCTAGCATAAAAATTAGGGCTGTCAATCGATTAAAATATTTAATCGCATGATGTTTTGTTATTTGGGTATCGAGTGCGACAGGAATGGCTCCTAAAACCTGGAAATGAGTTAGCATTTTAGCACTTCTGGTTTCCTCGTCTGGAAGTCAATGGGTTTTTTGAATGGGTTTTAGTTTCATTTTTATTTCAGTTAGATGCCTGAAATAAGGTCTGTGGTTAACACAAGCTGAAGAGATTTTAACGTTTTGTTCTACGATGTAAAATACATCAATAAATAGGCTACCCCACTCGAGAATTTTGAAGCCTTTACGTGCCTTCAAAATGCAGAAACGTCATCACACCTTCACGGCCTTGTTGTGTGTACTCGCGCTCATGCGACCGTGGTGTAGGTTCGTTAGCTTTTTACTGCCGATTGCATTCACGCTTCAAAAATCATAAAAGTGGTGTTCATTTGTGAAGATAATCTTACAGAACAAAACGTGCAAGTACCATAAACTTGTGTTTGCCACAGAGCTTATTTTCTGCAATAATCCAAAACCCAAAGAACAAAATCCTATTGGCTTTTTGTTGCGGGAACCAGCACAATGCTAACTTCCGGGTTGGCCTACAAAAATACGTCATCCCTGCACCACTCTATAAGGGTTTATTTCGTAAAAAAAGCTAGCTATGCCGTTGAACTTGGGAAAGATGGGTAATTTTTGTTCCCCGAAATTGGCCTGGCAGGTTGTGTGTACACTCCCAAGTTGAGTACCGCTCCCAACAAGCTCCATAAATGAAATGCTTAGCCTGGTAAGCTAGATGAGTTTGGTTAGAAACTCTTTCCTGGGATTTGAGTTGGAGGAGCTTGTTGGAGACCAAACAGCCTGGGAGTAATGATCTGCCTGAGAAGACGACTACAAGGGAAATTGAGTCCCGGGGGTCTTTACATATTTGGGTCAAGGTTTAATGCTATTAGACCTGAGCTCATAGTTGTTGTTGTAGACTTGAATATTGTATGCAGAGAAGGCTTTGGTTTGGATTGGTCAGATTTACAAGCATTTTTCTGATTTGACCATTTCTAGGGTTCATTGCAAAGACTTGGACACTCCTGCAAATAATGTGGAGAAATGATTGCACTGGAGGAGCTGATTAGTCTAAAGTAGACAACCATAAACTCTGTTCCTTCACACTGAATATGGATTGGTAGTGGAGGATGTGGTGGCCCAGTTCATCAGCATTCAGGTATCTGACTGAGCATCACTCTCACACCGCCGTCTAAAACTACATTCACCTGTAACCACCCGTTTGTCACGTCAGTGCTCTGCAGGTAGTCGACCTGAGCTGAACTGTTTGACTCTGCTGCTCTGATACAACATGTCTGCCATGAATGGTCATCAGTTTTCAGTGGATTCGTGGGGAAATTTGAAGTTCAAAGTGATGCATGTCAGTCCCCAAATCATGCTGTTCTGCATGCAATGCCACGGGCCGTCATCAGTGCATGCAGAGCTCAGGCGGACTGCAGATATAACGGAGAGTGTCCGCTGGATTTCCAGTCAGACCAGCTCTGACAGAGGACTGGACGGACTGGGAAGGAGGGGAGGAGGCTTCTCTGCACCTGCAGTGATACAGCTGTGTTACACAGCAGCAGCAGCAGCATCACCACCACCATCATCATCATCAGCTGACCAGCGACCAGCAGCTGGGAGTCACTGTAACACTGGAGATGTAGTGAAACCTGCTGCAGGCCTCAACACACTGCTGAGGCGCCAATCACTGCAGAGGGCGGGACCACAGAGTTTCTCTGATTACACTGCAACAGGAAGTCTAACAACCGGCCAATCAGAACTGATACAATATGGTAATATAGTAGTATAATATATTGTTATAGAGGGCAGTATAGTTAGAATACTTTAGTATACTATGATATAGTATAGCAATATACTGTATAGTTTAGTAACATAGACTGTATATAAGAAGTGGACATAGTCACTGTGACGTCACCCATTGGTTTGTGGACTGCCAGTTTGAAGCCTCGTGTTTGGCATTTTGGCTGTCGCCATCTTGTTTTTTTGCAAACAGAAATGACACCAGAGGGTGAAGCTAAGTACAACCCAACGCTGAATAAGACATTTTCAGGCAACCAAAAAGGTTATAATTAACTTTCATGAACTGAAAACAAACTGTGAAAGGGTTAAAGTTGTAAGAAACCACGGACAACTCCCAGACCGGACAATGCCGTGGTAGCGACCTGTCAATCATGGGGTAGCCACGCCCTAAAGCATCCCCTGCTTTATGGTCTACTTGACTCTAAATGGGACCATAATTTACTAAATGAACATCATGCTGTATTGAAGAAGACTTAAAACTAGCGATTGAGACCATAAACTTATGTTTACAATGTTTACTGAGGTAATAAATCAAGTGAGAAGTAGGGTCATTTTCTCATAGACTTCTATACAATCAGACTTCTTTTTGCAACCAGAGGCGTCGCCTCCTGCTGGCTGTTAGAAAGAATGCAAGTTTAAGACACTTCAGCATTGGCTTCACTTCTCAGACCCGGAGGTAGCCCACTGTTTAGTAATGTATATAAATTTATATAAAAAACAAAAAATCTAATTATGATATGGTTTTATAGTACAGTTTAGTATAGAATAGTATAGTATAATATAACTTAGTATGATATAGTATGGTATTTGTACACCAGCATATTAGTATAGTATAATAAAGATTAGAACGTTATTATCAAATATTTAAAAAAATAAATAAAAAAAAAATGGTAAAGTTTTGCATAGTATCACATCATGTCTTGCAATATAGTACAATATAGTATACTATTTTTACACAGTAGTATAGAAAAATAGGTTTTCAAGTAAAATATTGTAGTATTTATACATTGTATTATACTGAAGTTATAGTGTTATCAGGTTAGTATAGACCATACATGACATTGTTTTGTAATAGTTAGGGTGTAGTACAGTATAGTATATAGTACACTGTAAGCAAGGTTATGGTTTTACAATCAAGATTTAAGTATGCTATGGTACAGTATATAGTATTGTACTACATCATATTGTATAATATAGTGTAGTATTTGTACATAAAGTAGTATAGCAATATAAGTATATTTGGATATTATGATCAAAACCATAGTTATATAGTACACTATAGTAAAGTGTGATAAAGCATAGTACAGTATTTTTACACTGTATTATAGCAAAATATGGTATAGTAATTACTAATATATACTATACTATAGTACTGGCTGACCTCCAACAGCATAGTATCATATTGTAATATCTTATTGTATAGTAACGTATATAGTATCATATTATTGTGCAGTATTGTATTAAGTTGTATCATCTCATATTTTGTGATATTGTATATTAACACACAGTATAGTATTGTACCGTATGTTAACATACAGTATACAGTGTAGTATATTTGGAGTGTAAAATAAGTGTAAAAGAGAGAAACTCTGAGGTCCAGCAGCGTCTCAGCAGCAGATCAGAGTGAAACATCCTGACAGACACTTTCTCTACCTTCAAACCTCAGTCTGCTCTTCTTCTTCTTCTTCTCTTCTTCTTCTTCACCTACAATCTACTAGCCTGTTACTGGGGGGGAAGGGGGAGGGGTGCTCTGCCAGAAGCCGGGTTTGCATCATTCCAGTTTTGATCTGATGAAGTCAGTCAGAGCTCACCATAGTTCTGAGCTCCCGGAAAACCTGACGGCTTACAACAAATCCTGAGCGGGACAAAACCCTTCCTGTTCCTGTGTTAGCCTACAAGCCAAAACAGAGGGCACAGTTAACCATGAGACGATGAGGAGGAAGACGGCCGTCCGACCTGCACAGTGACATCACAGTGGGACGCAGCAAGGAGGGATAGGCCTTCATACACCAGGTTAAAGAACAACAGCTTCAGATCCTCAGACAGCGAATATCATCGAAGCTCAATTGTTTTTATTGACCTTTTTCCACATGAAGCCACATTCACCAAAACATGGTTAGCTCGCCTGCTGGAATAAACTTTGTTGTGTATATTCCTGCTCCCCAGAGGTTCAGGCCGAATGATTTTGTTGACCTCTAAACCTTTCCTCTAGCTCAGGACAAACGTCACATTGCTGTTTGTTTTGTGATGTGTAAATCATTTCAACTTTTAGTCTTGTTTGAACGCCGCAAGTGGTCACATCTTAAATCTAAGGTTTCGCGAGATAAAAAATAAGGAATCTAACTAGAAAGCAAGGAATCTCTGTCGGTCTGTCTGTCTGTGTGTCTTTCACATATTTCGAGAACCGTTCATCCGATGTACTTCACACTTGGCGGGTGTATTGCTGGGGACCCACGTGAGTGTCAAATTTGGTGCAATTTGGACACGCGACATGTTCAATATTAATAAACTTAGCGAACTGCGCTCTGTGCAGCAGCAGGGGCGGGGCTTCAGGGTCAGAGTCCAGCATGGGCCGATGCTGGACAGGGCTTCTCCCTGTGTATTGCTAGCCTGATGGCCCACCAGGCCTCAGTTGACTCTAGGGATGCACCGATACCAATACCAGATCGGATATCGGCCCGATACTGACTCAAATAGCTGGATCAGGTATTTGTGACAATGGGGCCGATCTATTAAATTCTATTCTATGTTTATATAATGTATACATTATTTTTTTTAAATGAATATTAAGATGTTTTTTTAAACTACAGCTAGTGGGGCGGCTCAGTTGGAAATATAGATATAATGGTTGGAAAGCTCACCAACGTCATCTGTTGGTTAAAATGTGAACGCACTATAAGCAAACAGCAGGTCTGAGATCAGTGTTCTTTACCTTCTTCCAACTATCACAAGCTAACATTACTTAGCAACCTTAGCAATCTTACTGTCAGTAACTGATACGGCCTATTGAATGAATCTATGTTATAGCTTTTTAAAATCCTTAACTCCGCGTTGGGAAAGAGACGTCTGTAACTCAGCGGATAATTTCTTTTTGAAGCCCATGGAGCAGGCGCAGACCCAATGGATGCTGAAAATCGCCGTAAGATCCGGGTACTTTTCTAGGCGGAAGTCGAGCCATTTTGGCTTCATGCGCCACTGAGCAACTTTCATAGGAATGAACGGGGCTCCAGTTCTCTTTATACATCTATACGGCACACGCTAATCGTTGCAGCTCTAGTTTGTTTAACAAGAAATAAATACAAACGTGTTAAAATTATAATCCAAACACACATCAAATTGCATCGACATCTATAGAATCTTCAGCTTTCTATCCCCACCTAAACAGGGACGCAACCTTGACGTTTTGCAAAGTACCCGTATGTGCCGGTCTGGTCTATAGCCGTCACAGAATGAGTAGACGTTTGCTGCTTTGTCTCTTCAAAGGGTTTGTTGGTGAACTACTGTAGCTGGAGAGCTAACCGCTAACATGCTAGCCAGCTTGGAACAGAGGAGCTTCAATAAAACAAGTTCAAACTGAAAGTGTTTTGGTGAATCTGACATCAGATGGAATAATAGAGAATATAATAACCACAGAACAGTTTCATATTTGTTATCAACGGCTCAGAAACACCAGCAGAGTCTGAACAGAGTTATAAAACAACTCTAATTAATACCAGAAGTTACACATTTAAATGCAAAATATGTCAAAGTCTGCCATCATAGAAGTAAAAGAAGTAATAAGGTAAACATTGTAATTTGACTGTTTATTTTTAAATACTTTATTATCTGGCTATTTGACTTGTTCAATTGATATAAGTGTTTGTCATGAACGAATTTTAACAAAAGTTCTTCCAAAAATCAGACTGTAAATCTGCATATTTAATATTTGTTGCATCATATTATTGTCGCTCTGCTCTGACAACAATATTTGATTTCTCAAAAATGAATTGCTTTAATGAATGATTAAAACTTGCTATCAAATGGTGACAACAAATAATTAAATCCCAGATCACCAGATAAACATTTCTGTCAGAAATGAATGTAAAAGTTAAATTACGTGACTTCTTCTATTGAGGTTATGTGTTTGTCATGAATGAATTTTGGCACAAAAGTTGCTCCATACATCAGACTGTAAATATTTAACCTTTGTTGCATCATATTATTGTCGCTCTGCTCTGGCAACAATATTTGATTTCTCTAAAATAAATTGCTGTAATTAATGATTGGATCACCAGATAAACATTTGTCAGAAATTAATGTAAAAATTAAATTTTAAAACTAAATTCTAAACTAAATTTCTGACTGTTTGACTTGTTCAATTGATATAAGTGTTTGTCATGAATGAATTTTGGCACAAAAGTTCTTCCGTACTTCAGACTGTAAATCTGAATATTTAATATTTGTTGCATCATATTATTGTCGCTCTGCTCTGGCAACAATATTTGGTTCTCAAAAATTAATCAAATCAAATAAATAAATCTCAGATCACCAGATAAACATTTCTGTCAGAAATAAATGTAAAAGTTAAATTACGTTCTTCATTTCTGACTGCTTCTATTGAGGTTATGTGTTTGATTTCTCTAAAATAAATTGCTGTAATTAATGATTGGATTATTTTTGATCATTGTTCAATTGATATAAGTGTTTGTCATGACTGAATTTTGGCACAAAAGTTCTTCCGTACATCATACTGTAAATCTACATATTTAACCTTTTGCATCATATTAATCTTGTTCTGCTCTTATTTTTGACCTATTTTTATAACAGTAAAATGAAATGAATGAATGTTTCAGAGACATACTTCCTCTCTGGTCCAGGTTTA
>CAKAKR010065282.1:19736-61950 GCA_916700685.1 Adelosebastes latens
CCCCCCCCCCCCCTCTCTCTCCCTCCCTCTCTCTCTGCATCACCCATATTGAATCTTTCCTCTCTGCAGTGCACAGTCATGGGTGGTTTTATGCGCATGCGCACCATCACATCCTGCTGATCAATAAATCTGGCCCGGACTGACCCGAGTTATATGAATCAATTAAAGATCAGCACACAAGAGACACACAACCACGGATCAGTCCTGCATGGTCTAAATGATCATCAAAACACATTCTGATCGAACATTTCTGATACGGATCAATACATTCACACACACACACACACACACACACACACACACACACACTGATCTGGTCTGTGTAGTCCGGGCCAGACCTGGACCCGGATCAGGCCTACCTGGCGCACCGTCCGCTCCTTTTCCGCCTTTTGGGAATCTTCATCTGGGATCTTATTTCGGCACAAAACGTCCCGGTCCAGAAAACCCACCGTTCCTCTAAAGGGGGGCCGGGTTTTGGGCCTCAGACTCCCTGCAGGACTAAACCACCATCTATGTCTCCTCTAACAGCCCCCCCCCCAGGTAATACCAGACCAGTCCTCAGACCCGCTGCAGGACCGGGACGCACCGAGCCCAGAGAGACACAAAAAACAGGTTTTATTTCCTCTCCGAGTCCAGGAGCGCTCATTAAAGACCTGCTGCTGTCCCGAACCGGGTCCTCCTAGGAGGATGGAGGATGGGAGGATGCGGACTGATCCTCCTCCAGCTGCTGGACCGGATCCGGGAGTCAAAACCAGATCCAGAAACCCATGTGAGGCGGACCCTGGTCGGCTGTCAGAGGCGGTTCTTCGGGTGTTCTCTGGTTCTCCGGATCCAGCCTGTTTGTCCGCACTGCAGCTCCGCATCCAACACGCGTCAAACACGCGTCACCGCACACTACCACAACATCCGGTCAATGCCTTCAAAATAAAACCACCTCTGATGAAACGCGTCAGCACCTCCAAAGTCAAAGTTTTGTTTACTTTGTTTATTTGATATGTTTGATATTTTTTATTGTCTTTAAATATTAGTTAATACTTTCATTGTTTTTTTTATTTATGATTTATTTAATTTTTTGATATGTTTGATATTTTTTATTGTCTTTAAATATTAGTTAATACTATCATTGTTTTTTTAATTTATGATTTATTTAATTTTTTGATATGTTTGATATTTTTTATTGTCTTTAAATATTAGTTAATACTATCATTGTTTTTATTATTTATGATTTATTTAATTTATGATTTGTTATTTATTTAATTTATGATTTATTTTTACTTTTCATTTATGATTTTTTATTTATTTAATTTTTTGATGTTTGATATTTTGTATTGTCTTTAAATATTAGTTAATACTTTCATTGTTTTTTTTATTTATGATTTATTTAATTTTTTGATATGTTTGATATTTCTTATTGTCTTTAAATATTAGTTAATACTATCATTGTTTTTTTAATTTATGATTTATTTAATTTTTTGATATGTTTGATATTTTTTATTGTCTTTAAATATTAGTTAATACTATCATTGTTTTTATTATTTATGATTTATTTTATTTATGATTTGTTATTTATTTAATTTATGATTTATTTTTACTTTTCATTTATGATTTTTTATTTATTTAATTTTTTGATGTTTGATATTTTGTATTGTCTTTAAATATTAGTTAATACTATCATTGTTTTTATCATTTATGATTTATTTAATTTTTGATTTATTTGTACTTTTTATTTATGATTTTTTATTTATGATTTATTTTATTTTTTGATATGTTTGATATTTTTTAGGGTCTTTAAATATCAGTTAATACTATCATCCGGTCAATGCTTTCAAAATAAAATTACCTCTGATTTAACGTGTCAGCAACCTCCAAAGTCTCACTAAAATTAAACTGATTTATACAAAAATAAATGTCATATCAAGAAAACTCAGAAACCTTTTGTGGGCAAGAAAGTTACTCTAATCGTCATCTAAATATTCACATTCAATGTGCATTTTTGTCTTTTAAAGGAGGTCTGAATCTAAATATTTGTATGTTTTCCTATTTTGTTGAAAAACTTTGCTGATCGAATTTTAATTTTATGTCTTTTATCTGTTCACAACTGAAGATTCAATACTTTACCTTTACTGAATATCTGATTTAATTTACTTTAGGGCTGCAACTTATTTTACAATTACTGTTTCAATAAATTAGTTTATTGTTTTGTCTATAAAATATCAGAAAATAGTGAAAAAAAACGTTTTTTCCCCCCCCAGAATTTAAATTTAACGTCTTCAAATGTTTTTTCAACATTAGTCATAAACCCAAAGATATTCAGTTCACTGTCAACTATCAAAATAGTTGCCGATTAATTCTCTGACAATCGAATAATCTTACAACTCTAATAATTTAGATTTTATTCGACACATAAGCTGTAAAATGTGACTGTCGTACGTTTCACTGTTATCACATTACTACATTGTATTCAGTTCAGTGGCTTTGGGGGTTAAATCACATTGAATGTGAATATTTAGATGAAGATTAGAGTAACTTTCTTGCCCACAAAAGGTTTCTGAGTTTTCTTGATATGACATTTATTTTTGTATAAATCAGATTAATTTTTAGTGAGATTCTTCTCCTCTGTGTCTGCAAATATATTTTTTAAATATTTTGTTTCTATTTTAGGGCTTTTAATATACTCCTTTCTCTACTTTATTTTCTCAGCTGGTGTCTATTTCTTTGGCTCCAACAACCTAATTTCCCCACAAACACTGATAAAGCGTCACCTGATCCTCTCTGGTATCGAATGATTGTATGAGAATGATTTCAGCAGTCTGAAGCTCTGTAGTTATTTGAGTCTGCAGTTTCTTTTTATTTCTGCACAAACAGCCTGAAACAACTTCAGATTCCACTTTAAATTTTTTCCTCAGTTTCAGTTTTGTATTTTGACTCATCTACTGCAGTTCTACTTCAGTCCAGTTTAGAGCATCTGCTACTATTCCTACTTTGGAGGCAGTCTACTTTTCCTCCATCACATTTCAGAGGAAAAGGTTGTTTCTTTAAACGTATCTGACAGTTGAGGATTCAGATTTTAAATATAAAATATACAATAACCGAATAAAATGTGATGCAACTCTATGTACAAAGCAGATTCAATTCAGAAGCACTGGGAGCAGCTACAATCTGTTTAAAACAAATTTATATTTATGGCAACACACAGCGTTTGAATCAACGCTGCAGAACAACTGCAGATTTTGTACCTCCATGTCTCCATTACACCCAGTCTGAAGGTCATGTTACACTTCTGTATTAATATTCGCTCCAACAACGGACAGAGTTGAGCATGCATTTCCTGTTTCACTGCAATCTGATAGATCAGAGTTCACTAGACTGTGCGAATGTTCTCGTCGGCCAATAGAAACACTGCATTGTGTTGGAGAATGGAGAAGTTATTATTGTAACGTGTTTCTCTATGTCTAGTAGATTATCACACTAACAGACTAAATCTGTAGCGTCGCTCTCAAACACTGTTTATAGTTTCCGATCGAGCTGATTAATATTAATTACACTCATCAGAACTGTGACATCACGTCCTCTTTCAGAACTGAGTGTAGAAATGTAACGTGATCGCACCTTAAAGCTGAAGCAGTCAAGTTGGAACAAATATGATTAAAAAAAGTTATTTTTATAAAACGGTCACTATATCCTGACAGTAGTGCATGAGACAGGTAATCTGAAAAAAATCATGTGCCTCTGTGTCCTCCGGTGCTCCTAATGACATCCGCAAGATTTCACAGACTGGAGGAAAACAACAAATCAGAGCCGAGCTGGAGCCTGCCATCTCTGAGCAGCTGTCAATCACTCGCAAACTCCGATCAAACGGTCAAACTAGGCAACGCTGATCAAATATGAATCAATATTCTGTTACTGTAATTCCTATTTGTCACATAAAATGTTTTCAGAAAAATCTTGTAGTGTACTGTTTAGCTGTAAAATGAAAAAGTGTGTGCCCCTGCAGCCATGTTGAGATCAGTTGAAGAAATACCAACCACCGCCCACCAGCCGGAGCAAACTTTCTCATTTTACAGCTAAACAGTACACTACAAGATGTTTCTGAAAACATGTTATGCAAGAAATAGGCATTACAGTAACAGAATATTGATTAATATTTGATCAGCGCTTCATTGCATGGGTGCTTCGGTGTCTAGACAAGAAACACAAATATATTATAGAAAAATTACATTTAAAAAAAAAATACTATTTAAAATTATTTTTTTGTAAACAAACCACCAGCAAGTTTCATACTTCATATTTAAAGTTCTTTATGTATTCGATTTGATATTTTATTGTATTGTATTTATTTCAAGACATTTGAAAACATCCCCCCACTGTAAACAAACCACCAGTGTGTTTTATTACCTTCTTGATTTTTGTTATTTAATTATTTTTTGTATATATTTGATTCTATATTTTATGGTATATTAAAATATTGTATTATATATATTTCAGGACATATTAAAACATAGCCCAAGTGTAAACAAATAGCCAGCATGTTATACTGCCTGCTTGATTTTTTTTCAAATTTATTTTTAAGTTGATTCTATATTTTATTGTGTATTATAATATTGTATTGTATTTATTTCAAGACATTTTAAAACATCCCCCCACTATAAACAAACCACCAGCGTGTTTTATTACCTTCTTGATTTTTATTTTTTTTGTATATATTTGATTATATATTTTATTGTATATTAAAATATTGCATTGTATATATTTCAGGACAAATTAAAACATACCCCAAGTGTAAACAAATCACCAGCATGTTATATTGCCTGCTTGATTTTTTTCAAATTTAATTTTAAGTTGATTCTATATTTTATTGTGCATTATAATATTTTATTAATTTCAGGACATTTAAAACATACCCTCAGTGTAAACAAATCACCAGCGTGTTATAATGCCTGCTGGATTTTTTTAAATTTAATTTTAAGTTGATTCTATATTTTATTATGTATTATAATATTGTATATATTTCAGGACATTTAAAACATACCCCCACCAACATGTTATATTGCCTGCTTGATTTTTTTTAAATTTAACTTTAAGTTGATTCTATATTTTATTGTGCATTATAATATTTTATTTATTTCAGGACATTTAAAACATACCCTCAGTGTAAACAAATCACTAGGGTGTTATACTGCCTGCTTGATTTATTTATTTATTTTTTATTTAATTTTATGTTGATTCTATATTTTATTGTGCATTATAATATTGTATATATTTCAGGACATTTAAAACATACCCCCAGTGTAAACAAATCACCAGGGTGTCATATTGCCTGCCTGATTTTTTATTTTTTATATAATTGATTCTATATTTTATTGTGTAGTATAGTATTGTATAATACCGAGCGGATGCTGTGAAGTGTACTTATTGTTGTGTCTTTACAGTAACGCTCCTTTATTTCTAATGAGACAGGAGCAGCTGAGTGAGGCAGGCGGCGCTGTCCAGTCCCACCCTCTAGACCAGCACATGAACGCCTCATCCTCCACCTTCATTAACCGTCGGGCCTTTTCTAACGTTCTCATGATGTTGTCATACCAACCTCCGCCTCCGGACACCGGACGGTCTACCGGAGCAGCGGCGGGCTTTTATTCTCAATTAAACACAATAAACCCGATGGATTGTTTTCTGATGAGATGCTACTGATCCGACATCCTGCCTGTGGCCTCGCACACACACTGACACACACACCAACCGACACACCACCGACACCCAACGACTCTACAACAAACAGCACCGCGTCGCTTCGCTCTCCTGTTCGATGTTCGATGTTCGCTTCGATCAGCTGATTCGATCAGTTTCTGATGTTTGTTTCTGTTGTTTTCTTACCTGAATGTTGTTTTCTGTCCGGAGCAGAGCAGGATCCTCCTCCTCCACTCCCTCTGCTCCATCTCTACAGCATCAGCATCAGCACCACACCACCGACACACACACGCACACACACGCTCACACACCCACTTCCTCGGTGTCTCCATGTTACAGCTGCAGCTCCACAGCGCTCCCTGCTGTCACGGAGTCTGCTCACACACAACACAAGTACTCATGTAGTTACAGTGAGTAAAAGTAGTAAAGATAAAAGTACACAAGTACTCATGTAGTTACAGTGAGTAAAAGTAGTAAAAATAAAAGTACACAAGTACTCATGTAGTTAAAGTAAGTAAAAGTAGTGAAAATAAAAGTACACAAGTATTCATGTAGTTAAGGTGAGTAGAAGTTGTAAAAATAAAAGTACAAAAGTATTCATGTAGTTAAGGTGAGTAGAAGTTGTAAAAATAAAAGTACACAAGTATTCATGTAGTTCAGGGGTCAGCAACCTGTACTGTAACACAGTTTATAGTCTAAATATATAGTATATAAGTCTAATGCAGTGAGGGCCAAAGAGCAAATGTACTACGGAGTATTAGGGCCACATTGAGGGAAAAAAATCTGAGATTTACAGAATAAAGTCATAACTTTACGAGAATAAAATCATATTACGAGAAAAAAGAGGTAACATTCCGAGTATAAAGTCATAACTTAACGAGAAAAAAAAGTTGTAATATTACGATAATAGTCATAACTTTACGAGAAAAAAAGTCGTAATATTACGAGAATAAAGTCATTACTTTACGAGAAAAAAAGTCGTAATATTACGAGAATAAATTCATTACTTTACGAGAAAGAAAGTCGTAATATTATGAGAATAAAATCATAACTTTACGAGAAAAAAAGAAACTAACACGTAAAATTACTACTTTATAATATTATGACTTTATTCTCATAATACTATGACCTTTTTCTCTTAAACTTCTGACTTTATTGTCATAATATTACAACTTTTTTTTCTCGTAAACCTATGACTTTATTCTCATAATATTATGACTTTGTTATAGAAATCTCAGATTTATTTATTTTTTTCCTCAATGTGGCCCTAAAACTCCATCATACCGTCGTACCACAGACCTACAACAATGATAAATAAAAATGAAAATGTAAACAAAAAACAGTTACTCATTTCCATTTTTAAAAATCCACAGGGAGCCACTGGAGAGGAGCTAAAGGGCCGCATGAGGCTCCGGAGCTGCAGGTTGCTGACCCCTGATGTAGTTAAAGTAACAGCAGTGAAAGTACACAAGTATTATCAGCTTCATGAAGCTAATAATACTTGTGTACTTTTTAATGCTGATACTTTAACTACTTGAAGCTTATAATACTTGTGTACTTTTACTGCTGATAAACTACGTGAAGCTGAGAGTACTTGTGTACTTTTACTACTGATACTTTAAAGTATCAGTAGTAAAAGAACACAAGTATTATCAGCTTCATGAAGTTAAAGTATCAGAATTAAAAGTATGCAAGTATTCTCAGCTTTACGTAGTTAAAGTATCAGCAGTAAAAGTACACAAGTATTCTCAGCCTTATGTAGTTCAGCAGTAAAAGTACTGAGAGAAAGAGTAATCTCAACTCAAGCTCCACTTACTTGATTGTTCTCGAGCTTTTGACCACATCACACGGTCTTCATCAGCTGAGCGAGTCTGCTCCTGCATGACTCATCATCCACAGTGAGTTAAAACGGCTAAATACACACTTTGGCTTCTAAAAAGATCTTTATTTTGCTATAATTTGATGTTTACATATTTTTAATTTAATTATTTTTTAAATTACCAATTTACCAACACTTACCTACAGCAGTCCTCTGGTATAATAATACAATCTCATGATTCAAAACGTGTGGGAAACATTTCACTCAATTTTGGCAGATTTCCTTCTATTTTTTTGTCTTTCCCTTTTTATTAATAAAAGTATGAATAACATTATTTCAAATTTACACACATGCCCTTTTTGGTCTCCTCACTATTATTGTCAGAAACAAGTAACAATAAGCAGTAGTAGTATTAAATGTTTAAGCCTTAAACTGAAACATTTAAAGTGATAATCTTTTTTTTTTTTTTTTTTTACAACACATTTTATTTACTTTTATTTTAAGATATATCTTCATTTTTCCTGACTCACTTTCTGCAAACTTTCTGTTCACTGGGAAACTTCTGTTATATAAAATCAGACTTCTTTAGTTTTTTTTTTTGTTTTGTGTTTCCGCCACAAAGAGGTCAGAAATAAATAAAACATGAACACTGTAAATATTCTTTATGTGTTTTTACACAGAGCTACAGGACAGAAATATAAAAAATATAACACTGGATAAACATCAGATTTAAACATGTGAGATGATACGGAGTATAAAACTGTATATAAATGATAGAATCTGGTTCCCTTCATATACTGTATATTTGTACATTCAAGTCTACGCAGAGCTGAACATCGGGTTCGCAAAGTTCTGGTTGGTTGCATCGTCGTTCTCAGCGAAGTCTTCGGGGTCGAGATCGGCCTCGAACATCCGCTGCAGCAGAGCGTCCACCGTCCGATATCCTGACAGGAAACACCCAACCAATACTGATAATCAATACTGTGATCAACTGATCAAGAACAGAGCACATTTTAATTTCTGTCTCTATTCAAATATAAATTTAGAAATCACAAGAGACATTTAAGCTTTTTTACTTTGTTAACAAATGCGCTAACTTTATAAAAATGTGTGATTTTACAAAACTTGTGATTAAAAATGTTCCTTATATAACCTACAGGGAGAGCCACACAAGACACAAATCTGTCATTAATATACCTGGTTTGGCAAAATGTAAACAAGATTGATTCACATGCTGCTAGTGCAACGTTTTAGTTCATAACTTGATTTGTGGTTTCACTTTTTTCATGAAACCTGCTGAAGGATGTCAGGAACCCCGTTCAGATATCATACTTCTCCTCTATAGTTTCTGAGAGTCTCAGAGTGTCTGATGTCCACAGGGAGGTTATTCCATGAGACGGGTGTATGATAGGCCTCATCCTGAGTCTCCTGTTAAGATACAGTTACTCTATGGGGCTTTTATTTTGAAGGGCTGGGTGTGGGTGGGGAAGGGAGACCGAATGCGAGTGTCTGATGTCCACAGGGAGGTTGTTCCATAATAAGGGTGTATGATAGGCCTCATCCTGAGACTCCTGTTAAGATACAGTTACTCTATGGGGCTTTTATTTTGAAGGGGTGGGTGGGGGAGAGATATAAAGCGTTTTTATCTTTAAAATGTCTTTTATCCAAAAACAGAGTTGTAAAAAAGTAAAAGGTGGTCTCATACAGTAGTTTGTGCCCCTCTGGTTCTTTGATCTCCCACAGAGTCTGCCCTTTCAAAATAAAAGCTTTCTACTTATTACAAACACTCCTTCTGGTTCTCTTATCCTTTAAAATCATCTAGTCTTATCTCCACTTGTACACTGTGTTAACTGCAGCCTGCAGGTCTGACAGTTTCTTACTTTTAGATGCGATTTTAAACATCAGGGCTGGTTTGTTGTTAGCCGATTGGCCGGTTCCCTGGTCGTTGTCGATGGTTTCCATGGCGTTCACCAAGTTATCCTCCAACTTCTCCCTGGTGGACAAAACAACATGGACAATTATCAAACGTGTTTAATGGGGTTCCATAAACAATTAACATATTTAGGCCCTGGACCAATCAGAGAGCAGTATACAACAACGTCAATATTTATCAGCTGGTATAGGGGCACTTTTAAAACGCACACAATCCCAAAATTAGTGGTTCCAAACATGGGGTTGGGACCCCCACAAAGGGGACACAACACAAACCTGAGGGGTCACTAGATAATTAACAGGATGTAAGAGCTGAAACATATTTCTCATAACCAAACTTTGTTTTATTTGTTTTCAGATGTTCCTCTATTTGTTGCTTTGTTCTTGTGGATTATTCAACATTTTTTCCTTTAAAAAATTAAAAATATATCACTCAAACAAACCTCATAAGGGGGGTCATAAGCTAAAAACGTTGGGAACCATTCCTTTAAATGTTAAATTTATTGTACAGACTATAAAAGTTATTCAGACTCTAAACAAATTAAGTGCTTTAAAAGGACCATACCAGTGATTTTTTTTTAGCTAGTTCATCTTGTTTACTTTCCATCATTCATCCAAATCCAAAATGTTGAAAATACTCAGGAGAGCTGTAAAGTAGGAGTGTTTTAGTTCATGTTTGAAATCCAAAGCAGCGGTACGGTCTTATGAGTGACAGGTCCTTGTTGTCATGGTAACATACTGTGCCACAGCCAGCTCCAGCTCCTCAATCTTCCTCTCCAGAGACGTCTGCAGGTCGCTCTTATCCACTGAGTACTCCACGAAGAACGCTTCGAGGACAAACGCCACGAAGATACTGAAAGACAACAGGAAGTGATGCATCATCAGCCCCATTTTTTGTCGATATTTTGTTCACATTTTGGAAAATTGATGATGATATCCCCGGAGAGTGCCATTTCTTACGCAAATTGTGGGCCAAATCAGCAGGCCAGACAACAATAACTAACTTTTCTTTATTTTGCACTTGCACCTGTCTCTTTCTCATGTCCCTCCCTCCTCCTTCTTAGCCTTACTTGATGATGATGATGACGACTATGATGTGGAAGAGGACGAAGAAGAGCCTGGCTGCCTTGTGGGTGACAATGGCGAAGCCGCTGCTGAGCAGTGGAGTCACGTTAAGGAGTCACAGAGAGATTAACATCTGAATCAATCTGAACAAAGAAATTACTTTTGAACATCATAAGAATACCTGTGAGAAAGATTAGGATTTAATTTCAGAGTAAAGTTGGTTATATTGTAAGATACAGAAACGATTGTGGAGTGTAAAGTGATGGGGAGTAACTATGTACATTTAAGTACTGTGTACGAGAAGGATATCGTGCCACTGGTTGACCACGGTGAGCTCCACTAGCAGGATGAAGGAGGACACCACGTTGTTGAAGTTGTTCTTGCAGTAGTTGAGTTGTGCGAAGGTCTTTCCATCCAGCAGAGGGTTTCCACAGTACGCCTTCGCTGGGTCGCTGGGGTCCTCGTAATACTTCAGCTTCCCTTTGAACAGCTCCATCCCCACCATGGCAAAGATGTAGTACACCACCTAAGGAGGAGGAGGACGATCCGATCAGAGCCAGCTTCACTACCAGGATGCCACCTCAAGCTTTTAGCCACGATAGCGACGACAAGACTATTTGGATGTTAATGTCTGTCTGTTGGTCCACCACTTTGGTCCAGACTGAAATATCTCAACAACTATTGAATAGATTGTGATGAAATGTGGTTCAGACATTCATGTTCCCCTCAGGAGGAGGTGTAATAACTTTGGTGATCCTCTAACTTTTCATCTAGCGCCATCATCAGGTCAACATTTAAATGTGTCCAATACTTTAGTTCTGCAAGTATTTGGTCATAAACCAATGACTTTCCCATCAGCCTCAGCTGTGCGCTGTGTTTATTGATAATTAGCTAATGTTAGCATGCTAACACGCTAAACTAAGATGTTGAACATGTTAAACATTATAGGCTGCCTGCTAATCATGTTAGCATTGTCATTGTGAGCATGTTAACATGCTGACGTTAGCATTTAGCTCAAAGCACGGCTGTGTCTAATCCTGCCTTCAAATGGAACTCATGAGCTCGTGGTTACGACATGGGAAGTCGTGTACACAATATTTTTGGCGTTCATGTGGTTAAGTCGTGAGAACAACTGTTGGCATCTAGAGAAGCCACAGAGGCTAACAATTAAGCAAGCTAGCAAGTGGGTAACATAATGCAAGAAATGCAACGAAAACTGAACTTCCATGGCCTCTTCCATTTCTGACTACGTCAGTAAACACGTCACAAAGCTTTCAGAAAATTTCCACTTGCGAGGTCGTGAATAGCCTACTACAAGAGAGACGCGTTCATGTGGACTCTTCTCGTGAACATGGTAAACACAACCCCTTTTGAAGTGACTCTCAGTCCGGTTATTACACCACAGCTCTAAAAACATGGACTACTTTTAGGCTTTTTGAGGAAATTAAAACACTTTTAGACGCCTGACAATATATTCCAACTGGCAACCAGTTATCAGCAACTTACAATGATCAGCTGTCCAAATGTGAGGATTGCTGGTCCGATCCTGATCAGGGTGTTGATGATTGTACGAAACCTAACAGGGAAAATAGCCCTCATCGTTAGTGAAGCAACACATTCAGACATAAAACTACGAAGTACTTGTATAACTACGAAGAAATATGGAGCAATCAGCACCATAGACTGTATATAAAGGTGGACGACAGCTCCCCAAAAGTGAAGCCAAAACATCTGGATCGCCCCCTGGTGGCTGGCTGCAGTATAGGTCATAAATCCCGCTCCCTCCATGTTAGCGGATGGGACATGGGCCAGACTAAAAAGTAAAATAAATTTTTCCCAAAGATGGTTTCTGTCATTTTAGGTAGTTATTATCACGCTGGTGTATGTTCAAGTGTTCATTTTTCTGATAAGTTTGGTTTTAATTAGTTATTTGATGCTGTAAAAAGGGGGAGAGATGTGAGAATTGGTGACCTCAATACTGCGACTCCAGCCCCCCGATCACTACTGCACAGACTCTGGCTCCAAATTATGTCAGAATCTCAAGATGGCAGCTCCCGTATCCGGGATATTTTGGGTTCACTTCTTTACAGTGGGAGGAAGTGGAGATGCGTCGTCCATCTTTATATACAATGTATGATCAGGACAGATGTGAGAGTGATGATACATAACAAGGTGTCCTGTTGTCTAAAAGTAAGACAGAGTCAAAAAACGCATTTCCTTCATCACATCTAAATCCATCCCAGGTGTCCAATCATTGCTATGGTTACCTGCAGATTAATATACGTACCTCAAGCACTGATTTAGCACTAAAACTATGTTTGAATCAGTCAAAAGTGCACTTAAAGATCAAACCTTTTGATGCTGTCCACCACCCGGATCAGTCTGAGGACTCGCAGGATGAAGACGATGTCCAGGATCTGACGGCTGGTGTAATTCACCGCTACAACAGGACGGGAACGATTATTCAGAAAGACAGAAAGGCTTTATTGTCCGCGGAGGGAAATCTGTTCCATATACATTTAGGCCCCACATGCCAGGCGTGTAGAGGCTGATACGAGTGATGTTGCTTTGTTTCTGTATAGTAATGCGTACAGGACATGGTAGTGCAGTAAACCTCTGGTTAGCATGAAGCTGAATAAGAAATGCGAATAAGGAGCGAATAAACTCGGCTACAGCGAAGTTTGGTCAGAAGTTGGCGCTATAGCTTACGCATGGCTGTAATCCGCCAGTAAACAGAGTTGAGGAAGTAGAGGGGGCAAACCGGAAACAAAACAATTCGGCTTGGGCATCTATCCTTATCTTGCACGGCAGCTGGATTCTCGCAATGTCACAAGATCACGCGATAATCGCAGGGTCTCAAAGGAAACGAAGACGAGCATTCGCACGTTATGGGAATATCCAAGAAGACGCCGACAGCGGAAACAGCTGATCAGTTGTGTGAGTTAAATGTTCGCTACATCAGAATTTATTCGGAAAAGGCGTTTCCATAACCCATTTAACACATCAGCTCTTTTCCGAAGGTAAAAACCACCTAAAGTAATATTTTTGTTTTCCGCAATTGAGGAAGTTTTAGCGAATTTCGTCGTTTCCATACAGCTTTTCTAATGTGATATTTAAAAATGTGCATAAAAATATATGAATGGAAACACGACTACTGTTGTTGTGAACCTGTAAACTGAAGTTATTGTGGGTTTTATTTGTATTAGACTAAGGTGTATCCTGCCAACAGTCCAAAACCCAAAGATATTCAGTTCACTGGGATGTAAAACGGAGAAAAGCAGCAAATCTGATACATTAGAGAAACTGACACCAGAGAATGGATGGTGGTAAATGACTCAAATTATGAATTGATCAAAACTGTTGTCCACTAATTTACTGTCAATCAATTAATCAACTAAATGTTTCAGCACTACATTGAATCTTTGTGATTGAGGCTTTATTTCACAAGTTTAAATAGAAATAAAACAAACTTACATGATGTCATGGCGGAGTTGATGATTGTGGCGATGAGAGCGGAGATGACGATGATGGTGTCGAACCTGAAAACACAAAACAAACATTGGAAAACAAACATTTCAAGTTGAGCGTAAATACTTTCCTTCGACAGCGATGACGCTGAAAGCAAAACCAGCATTAGCTGTAAATGAAGCTGAATGTTTTTCATCCTGTTTGTGTTCACATGCTGTCTGTCTGACATCACCAACATGTTAAACAACAGAAACATATCATGGATGTATTAACAGATCTGATACAGTGCCGCTACTCAGCCTCACTGTCAGTTTGTCCCAGAGGTCACTCTTTCCCCATAGACCTCCATTATTAAAGAGACGTCTGGACCACTGTTGACAGGGTGTCTATTACTCTGTTTTATGAATTTTTAACTCATGGAATTTTCATATTTGTAAAACTTTCCCAGAGCCTAAAAGACTGATTTTCATGTGCGTGACGCCCTGATGTAAAGTTAAAGGGCTGAGCAGGAGTAACAACACTGAGCATCAACGTGGAAGCCAGAAAACTGTTTTGGCTTTTGAGCTTGGCGAGCAGTTTTCATTGAAATGAGAATGTGCCATCTTTGAGACCGATATCGAGTTCTTATAATACATCCATGAAACACACAAACATCTCTGACTGAAGTCACTGCAGCTGCACTGCTCACCAGCAGGGGGCGCAAAAATGCCACTGAGAACAAAAAAAACAACGTCAACAGCTGCAGCAAAAGAGTTTCAGATGAGTTTAACAGTTGTTTAACAGCAGCTGTTAACAGTCTGAAAGAAAAAACTAAAACTGTGAATGAGAAACCAAAACTGTGAGCGGCAGGTTGACATCCTGCAAGTGACCTTCAGTTACAATTTCTACCTCTCACAGCAAAATAAAGAGAACAACATCTGAAGACAAGTGAAGACCTGAGAGTTTACTGCTCACTGACAGTTTGTATTTTGCTTACAGATTGGTTTCTCATTTTTTTGTTTATGGCTTTTTGTAAACGCTTTGTATGGTTTTTACTTTCAGACTTTTTGACCCTAAATTAAAATAATTCAGAAGCTGTTTTACTCCACAATGATACAGAAACAAAAACAATAACTCAATAAAATTGCCGCCTCAAGCATCAGTGAGCTGGTCCAAGCACTTACAGGCGTACGACTGAAGAAGCAGCAGATAATGGAGCTGAAACATGTGTCACATACCTCGTACTTATAATCTGGGATGCCGATAAGCTGTGTGAAATGGACGTGACACAGCTCATTGATTTTAGAAATGTTTTTCATTATGAGTTATATCAGCAAATGTTTCCTCTCATATTGGAGGACATTCTGCAAAACACTTATCGAGTTTCAAACACAAACAGCTTCAAACAAATATTGAAATATATATGATTGTTATTTTGTAATAAATCATAAACATTTTCTTCAAGTTGACCCAGGATCATGTAAATATGATTTCATGAACGTTCATGCCATAGACTATATATAAAGATAGACGACATGACAGTTCCCAGAAAGTGAAGCCAAACATCTGGATCGCCCCCTGGTGGCTGGCTGAAGTATAGGTCATAAATCCCACCCCCTCCATGTTAGCGGATGGGACATGGACCAAACTAAAAAGTCAAAGTACACATCAAATACATTTTTCCCAAAGATGGTTTCTGTAATTTTAGATACTTATTATCACGCTGATGTATGTATCCGGAATATTTTGGCTTCACTTTTGTACAGTGGGAGGAAGTGGAGACACATCGTCCATCTTTATATACAGTATATGGTCCATGCAGTCCATCAGGAGGAATAAATCACTTGTTACATAAATACATCCAACATCAGTTTTTAACAGCTCCATGAATTCATGAATGGTGTCAGTTGATGTAAAATAAACTCACTCTGCCTGGATGAAAGATGAAAGTTTCAGTTTTGTAGGATGTGAAGAAAAAAGTTGTTGAAGTTGTTTCCATCAGATAAGAATTTAATTTTGTCTTCAACTGTAACTACCACTGAAGTGATTTGGGGTTTTATAGACCGACATATTTTATGGCTGGATTCCAGTATTTCTAGACTACAGTTGACACTTCTTAGGTTTCTTAATATGAACATTTTTCCACAGACCACTACAAACGTCTTGTGATATCTAAGAATACTTCATTCTATCCACATAAACACTTGTTTAACTTTATCTCGAGTTGTCTGTAGACGAACTGGAGCGTTACCCAGAATCCTTTGCTCATTTGGGGCAAACATTGTGTGAAATTATTTCAGACACTGACAGTAAAGGTGAAGTGAGGTGAAGACTGTGTGCGTCAGCTCGTCCTCACCAGTTCCAGAAGCTGTGTCTGGAGAAGAACGCTCTGGGCTCGAACACGTAGAGCTTCAGCAGGATCTCCAACAGGTAGAGAGCCAGGAAAACCCACTCTGAGTTGGCGATCATCGGATTCTCCTCGTCCAGACCGATGAACACGGCATTCACCAGGATGATCAGATCGTAAACGATCACAAAGGCCCTGAAAAATACACACAGCAGAGCTCTAGTGTGTCTGTAACCACCTTTACGATGTGTTTCTGCAGGTCAGGGTTCATATTCACTACACATCCTGAAAGTTTCTCTTAACTGACCAAGTTTGGAGAAACTCTAAAAATAATATGTGTCAGTCAAACGTTAGACTCCTGAGGTTTTGATCTGACAGTAATTCACAAAGTATTTCAGCTCTAAAAGTTTCCAGAGGATCCTGAGCCTCTGAGAGTAATGTGTCATCATGTCAGAGTTTCAGGAAAATACAACAATAAAGAACTTTTAAAAGCTCACCAACAAGTCAAAACAATCCAATAACACCAGAGAACTTAATACTACTTCACTTTACTGTCTTTGTACTTGCTTTATGTCGTTTTTGTGTAACCTGTAGTGCTGAAGAAACTGAATGTCACTGATAAAAGACAATTATGAATCCATTTAAAACATACTTTTATACTTTTTAAGTGTTTTCAAATCAATTTCAAAGCAATAGTTTGAAAAAAAAACTTAATTTATTTACTACCAATTGAAGTATTAAATTGAAGTTGGTAAACAATTCTCTTTTTTCAGTGTGTATGAAGAGAATGACAATATCAGAAAAATATTGGTGATAAGCAGCGCTGAAGTTGAAACAACTCCAGCTGTCTGACAGAATTATTCATCAAACCAGAAAATGCTCCTCAGACCTCAGTTTATTTGACAGTCTACATGAAGTGAACAACACAAACTGCATTAAATACATAAAGCTGGTTTCATGGCCTTTGCTGGATTTCCAGGAAAAATCTGTGCTACTTATAAGCTAGAAATTAAACTGCATATAAGAAGTGGACATAGTCACCGTGACGCCATCTTGGATTTTGGCTGTCGCCATATTGTTTTTTTGCAACCAGAAGTGACACGAGAGGTAGGAGCTAAGTACAACCGAACGCTGAATAAGACATTGTTAGGCGACCAAAATGTTACAATTAACTTTCATTTACTGAAAACACACTGTGAAAGGGTTAAAGTTGTAAGATGAAAACACGGACAACTCCCAGACCGGACAACGCCGTGGTAGCGACCTGTCAATCACAAGATAGCCACGCCCTAAAGCATACCCTGCTTTATGGTCTATTTGACTCTAAATGGGACCATAATTTACTAAATGAACATCATGCTGTATTGAAGAAGACTTGAAACTAGCGATTGAGACCATAAACTCATGTTTACAATGTTTACTGAGGTAATAAATCAAGTGAGAAGTAGGCTCATTTTCTCATAGACTTCTATACAATCAGACTTCTTTTTGCAACCAGAGGAGTCGCCCCCTGCTGGCTATTAGAAAGAATGCAAGTTTAAGGCGCTTCAGCTTTGGCTTCACTTTTCAGAACCGGAGGTTACCAACTGATGTAAAATTATCATATTAAAGGATGAAGATGAGCACTTTATAAAACATCTCAAATATTTGACATGCATATATATAATTTCATAGATACCCAGGGCTACATGATAATCATTTATTCAAACAGATAAATCTGTCTCACCGGTGTTGGACCAATCGGCAGAGGAGGCGGCTGGGGGCCGACTGGTAGAAGGAAGGGCACACACTGTTGAGTGGGTGGGGTCTGGACTTGAGCGTAATCACCTCAATGTTCAGGAGGTCGGCCAGCTGGACGAACGCCACCTTACCTGTCAATCAACCAACCGAAAAATATAACAACAAACATATAAAATATCATTAAAGCATCATGTAAGTATTTGTATGTCATTATAGCTTCTTTCTGATTATTCTGATGACATAACGTTCTGTATACAATAAGACAATAAGACTCAGGGCAGCAGCATGCATTTTGGTTTCTTTCCTGATGTTACCAGCATAAGTGGAGATGTTCATCTCCTGCTCACAGAGGGCTTTAATTTATCAGATTACATTAGATTAGTATCAGTAAAGATGCTCTATACAAAGATGACGCATTACAAGCTCCGCCAATAGTTTGAAATGGTATACACTTCCTGTCTCCTACAGTAAGTGGGCGTGGTCATGGCGTGTTCGCCCCCTCCCATCCCCCCCTCCTCATTTGGAAGTGTTGTGAATGTCGTGTGGATGGATTAAAGAACACTGGATTACATTTGCATAATGTATTTATATTTTCTTTTGCTAACATTAGATATTTACACAGCTAAAAGCCATATTCAGCATTATGAAAATTAGTTAGCTAGGGAGTTTGCGAATGTTAGTTTCCAGATCACGCTAGAGTGTGTTGCTGAGACAGAGCGAACAAAGTTAATTTTCTCCTGATTTGTCTGTCTGAAAAATGCCATATTAGCATCGGAGTGTTCAGAAGATATGTGGCTTGTGAAAAAATGGGTCCAATATTTACTTTGGGGCGAAAGAATCGGTCATAATCTGTGTTGACGTTCACTTCTCCCATTGGAGATAATAGACTTAGGACATGCCGCTGGTCTCCAGTGGCGAAACCCACATGACTCGGATACAGGAAACTGATTCTCAGTGCGCTGTCTCCTTTCTGAACGGTCTCTGGAATTAGTCTTATTCAGGATGTGATGTTTACATGTTAATCATAACCCTGCATACATGATCATAACAGTATCCAGGTTCCTGATTGTCTGTGTGCAGGTGTCTTGATTTCTCACTTGTTCTGTACCAACAAAGACTGATCATAAACCTGGATCAGGTGCCTCAGGGTCCTGGTTTCTATCAGAGTACTCCAGGTAGCATATCCATAAGAGCGTTCATGTAAACACACTCAGTGAGATGAAACTGTAAACTGGTACGACACGTGCTGAGGTTTTATGAGGTGTGTTCAGGTGCTGCTTTTCAACTCGTATAGTCTGAGACTTCCGAGTTTACCAGCAGGAAGTTTCTCTCAAACAGCTGAGAAATAAAATCAGAGTATAATTACCACCGGGGACCCACGTGTCCGCCTCACTTTTATTGTTTCAGGTTGATGTCCTCACTGACATCGCTCATCTTGTTGGAAATCATTATAGAAGACTTTATGGCCCAGGGTTATGCCTGTGAGGAGTAAGTCTGCAGACACTAATAAGGGCAGAAAAGAGCCCTCTGTATGTTTAGAGGGTTAAAACAATGAATCTATGTTTTTATTTACAGTTAATATTCTTCTAAAGAATCAGTAATACACAGTGCTCTTTGTAGTGAAAACAGACATACAGCATTTTAATAATTAAGTATCAGATGAAAGCAAGCTTATATTGATTATATTGATTTATTACACGGCTTTGTTAAATACTCGATTCTGATTGGTCAATCACGGCGTTCTACGGTCTGGTATTTCTTTATAGCAGACCATTGCTATGTATAACAGACCGTTGCTATGGGCGCAGTTCTGATGTTGGACTCTGGCGGACCGTTTTTGTGTCAACTTATTGATTTCTTAAGTAAGTAGCCGTGTAATAAGCGGGATAATGTACAGCTAGCGGGTCATTGTTGTGAAATAAACCGTGATATGGCGATGCAAGACCCCGACGCGCCCTGACCTTACATGCTACTTATTTTTATTACTTCTTTTTTTATCTTTCTTTATATTACTATTATTTGTCTGAATTGCAGGTGCGCGTATGTGCGTGCAACCCAATCTCATGGGAAGGCGTATGAATGACAACATTAGAAGGACATTCCGCGTATCATGAGGACATATTTTAGGCTTTTTGCATGTCATTTGTACACCGCTTTTTGCGTGTCTTTTTTATGCCGCGCAACAAAACTATGGCAACGTAAAGTTAGGTTTAGGCAACAAAACCACTCACTTGCGTTTAGGAAAAAACATCATGGTTGGGCTTGGAATAAGTATGTAAACTAAGTAACAGAAGTACGGAAAACATGTCACAAACGGAGCCGGAGCAAACTTTCTCATTTTATAGCTGAACAGTACACTACAAGATGTTTCTGAAAATTCATTCAAATCATTTGAGGAGAGAAATAGGTATTACAGTAACAGAATATTGATTCATATTTGATCAGCGCTGCCTAGTTTGACAGTTTGATCGGAGTTCACGAGTGGTTGACAGCTGCCTCCGTTGAATGAACAGCCAATAGAAACGCTCTCTCTGAAATTACCTGTGATTGGTCAAAGTCTCCTGTCACGGGCTATTCAGGATGTTTTAAAGCCTGAAAACAGAGCCATGAGGAGGTGCAGAAGTCTAGTTTTCTCTCAGAACACTTGAATTATAATATGCTGAAAGGTTATTGTGGAATTTTTGCCAAATGATGCCAAAAATATTCTGCTTACTGCAGGTTTAACTTCATAGGGCAAATACAGAAAACGAGTGTAACATTTACAGATGGAGGTGGGAGTCTTCATCCCTGACTATTATATATTATGTTATTGGAATAGTGTCATTAGTAACTATAACTAAAATAACTGAAGTGCAGTTCACCTTGACAACAGACCGGACCGGAAATGAAACACAGACTGTTCACAGGAAAGGACAGAGCAGACTCTATTTCCTGAGGAAACTCAGCTCCTTTAATGTGTGCAACAACATGTTGCAGATCTTTTACCAGTCTGTTGTTGCAACTACTGTTTTCTTCGCTACAATGTGCTGGGGCTGTGGCATCAGAGCTGGCCACTCTGGAGCCGTTAGAGGTGGTGGTGGAGAAGAGGATACTGCAATGCATCATGGAAAACCTCTCACATCCTCTTAATGACCTCCTGGTCAAACAGCGGAGCACTTTCAGTAAGTCAATGTAACAAGGATCGCTACAGGAGGTCCTTCCTACCAGCTACCATTTCACTGAACAACCAGTCCCCTCTGAGTCAGGACAGGGGGGGTCGGGAGATGCAGCCTCACACTTCTCCCAACGGATTTAAACTGATTCACGGAGTCCGCAATGTTCCCTCTGAGTGAGGCGAACAGAGTTACCACGTTTTTGCACTCAGCGGCTCACGTTACCACAGTCTTGGAAAGGGAGGAGTGAGTAGAGGGGTACTCTACAATTGCAATCTGCAACCACACCACTAGATGCTGCCAAATGCTACACACTGTCCCTTTAAGTTAAAACAGTTACGTTTTTAAGTTATTGTTGATAAATATTGTATTTTGTTTTGTTCGTTATTAGAGAAGTGTTATATTTTTTGCACTTTTTTTGTGCTATGCTGCGGTTACTGTAAAATGTCCCGCCTGGATTAATAAAGTGCTCCATCCATCCATCCATCCATCCATCCATCCATCTATCTAAAAAGTGCAATATTTCCCTCTGAAATGTAGGGGAGTAGAAGTATAAAGTAGCAAAAAGTACCTCAAAATACTTGAGTAAATGTACTTAGTTACTCAGCTCTTGATGAGCAGCTGAACAGTAAATGTGTCCCTCTAACCTCCAGCTGTGTGTGTCGATATAATGTGTGTGAACGACTGCAACATGCATGTTCTGTGAGGATGCAATAGTGTGGAACAAACTATGTTTTGTCCGTCTGGCTTCATGTGATAACTGCTCTTCTGCTCAGTTTGTTCTCACATTTAAGTTGAACTGAATGATGAAGCACTTTGACTTCCTCCATGTGGAAGATGAGTGTGCAGATAATGACTCTGCAGAAGGCTGAGAGGTGTGCTTTACCGGGCGGAGAGCAGCTGTGGTTGTTGGTTGCGGCGGTGCAGAATGGAGCAGTCACTGAGCGTCCAACCTCGTTCATTAACCAACCAACTGTTGGCGCTCGCTGGTGGAGACTTTAACGAACACAGCAAGGTCCTCGAGGCTGCACTCAGTTACAGTTTAAACACCTCAAACACACAAAGCTCCGAGGCGTCCTGCTGACCTGCTGCTCTAAAACTGTTTTAGTGCTTTTCTAGTCTTCCGATCAATCAAAGCGCTTTACACTACATGTCAGCATTCACCCATTCACACACACATTCATACACTGATGGCAGAGGCCATGCAATGATCTAATCCTAATTCACACACACCAATGGCACAGATTTCTTACGACTGGTGGACGACCCGCTCTATCTCAGAGCCACAGCGGCCCCAACAAAAAAGATTAACTAGAATCTCTGCCTTGCGGTTATATGCCTCCGCCAAACAGTCAAGTTGAAGTTTACATCCATTTCTGTCCAAAATGTCATCACTTCACTATTTCATCCTGTTAGTCATTTGTGTGAAATTGTCATAATTAGCATCTGAATCCTTGAGTTATGGCCAAAAACGTGTTTTGTGAAGTTACAGTGACCTTTGACCACCAAAATCTAATCAGTTCATCCTGTACTTGAGTCCAAGTGGATGTTTGAACCAACTGTAATGAAATTCCCTCCAGGCGTTCCTGAGATATTGCATTCACGAGAATGGAATGGACGGATAGCCCGGAAACATAATACCTCGGGCCTCGGGCCACGACAAAAACCTGTTTGTCAGTAAAAACCACGCAAGGACCCTTTAGATTTCAGTAAAGTTCTGAATACACTTTCAACAATAAGATGTTAACATTATTGGAAATCATGTGACTTGGTATTTTTAAATCTTTAAATCACATATTTAAATGCATTCAATTGTAATTAATTTATTATTATATTGATTATAACATATTAATAATGGACGGACAGACAGACAAATAGCAAAACAGAGATGTATTGAATTCCTATGAACCATTGACTCTAAATAACCAACATAAATGTAAATTTCTATAAGTTCCAATGGCTGAGACAGTATTACTGTTATACTATTTTACAAATATGTATTCAGTGTCTAAATACATTGATATATATATATATATATGTGTGTGTGTGTGTGTGTGTGTGTGTGTGTGAGACCCACCGATGCAGCCCTGGTTGTTGTCGTCAGAGACGCTCCACAGCAGCTCTCTGTGTGCGTTGCTGATGTCGGGCTGGACCAGTCGGACAATCTGGTTCCAGTTCGCCTGGGTCACCACCGGCTCCCCGCCACCCTCCCTCTGATCCTGCAGCACGGCGAACGCTCGCACCATCTTGTGCCGTTTGGCCCTCACCAGCTGCCGTACCTCCTCCTGGTGGAGCGAGAGAATGCATCGAAGGCATTGAACTGTAACTCCTCAATATGTTTGTTTGTGTTGATATTTGCGTCATTCTTCTTCCCCAAACTAATATTTATGTGTTTCTGATCACAAAATAGAATTTTTACAATTTTACATATACAGTATAGTTGTAGGGTTGAGAGTAGAGTTTGTCATGTTATGATTTGAGCATATTTTTATTTGCTAAATGCAGTACCTGTGAGGTTTTCTGGACATTATTTGTCATCGTTTTGTGTTGTTAATTGATTTCCAATATTAAATATATACATACATTTGCATAAAGCAGCATATTTGCCCACTCCCATGTTGATAAGAGTATTAAATACTTGACAAATCTCCCTTTAAGGTACATTTTGAACAGACGAAAAACGTGCGATTAATCACGATTATCTATGGACAATCATGCGATTAAGTGCAATTAAATATTTTAATCGATTGACGGCCCTAATATAATCTTTAAATGGCGTGTTTCAGACTGTATAAAGACTCTCTCAGTGTGAATCTCTCTGTCAGACAGTCGTACCTTGAGGTATTTCTTGTAGTTGTTGTAGACGACGGCCAAGAAGACGGACATGAAGATGTAGTTGTTGATGAGGATGTACAAGATGAAGAAGATGGCAAAGACGAAGCTGGCGTTGTACGCCGGCATCCTGCCAACGGGAAGCAGAAAACAAAAACGTGCAGATGAACAGATGAAGATGTTTCTGAAAGAGTCACTTCCTTCTTCTTTTCTGTGGACGCTTCAGACTGCAGACACATGAATGTGTTGATGGACACATGAAACAGAGTTAATTACAAAATAAAAATTATAAAATGTTGTTAAAAACAAACTTCATTAAAAGTCATCCTCACAGAAAATAATCAACTGACGTCTTTAAAATGAAAATGGCTGCTGTAACGCCGCCATGCTGTGAAGATGGTTGACGATGTTCTGTCCAGTGAAATAAATGGAAATATTTAATACATATAATATATATGTAGAATTCAGAGTTGATATATAATTATGAATATAATTCAAATAATTAAATTTTTAATTTTTGAAGTTTCATCAACTTCCTCATTTTCATCAGGAAGTACAAAAATATTTTTTTTTTTTTAATTTTTTAAATATTCAACAGAGTTTCTAAATGTTTGTATGATTTCAAAACTCAAGCTAAAGGGATGAAATGAAAGCTGATGGTAGAGTAGAGGAGGTCAGAGGTCAGCAAAGTCATCAGTGTTGAGCTCTGCGATCATATCTGACCTCAGACCAGTTGAGTGAGTCTTACATGACGTCAGGGCTGTTGGCCGTGGTGACGAGGACGTACAGATCGAAGACGATCTCCAGGTAGTCGGTGAAGTACGGATTTCCATCGATAGTCTTCAGACCTCTGCACAGAAAACACATAATCTTTTTCATAGTGTTTTTTTTATTATAAAACTTGACATAAATAATGAGCCACAAAGAAGTTCACATTCACAAATAACTTGAGTGTCTCTGTGTCAAAAAAAAAGGAGATTATCAAACTATCGGTCCATGAAATCAAATTAAAGAACAGAAGGGTTAATACAAAGGTTAATACACTCATCAGTTTCAAATGAAACTATACACTCGCAGCAATAAGATAGAACTTAATTCATCCAGAGGGATATTGTTGTGTCCCAGTTCAAAGTAGGAAAGAATGCAAAGATAAAATATCAATAAGGTGATATATGGTAATATAATAAAGTGCAGATCCAAAACAATCACAATGCCAACAAAATAAAAACAAATAGGATAACAGTTAAGGATCATTCTTGGGGAGTTGCATATAGATGTGTATGTACAATATCAAACCTGAGTACAGGTGAGTGTGCATATTAATTTGTCTCTTAGGCTTCATCTTATTAGAGGAAGGCTGCTGGCAAGACTCTGGTCCACTCAAGCAAAAAAATCATGTAGTGCATGTGTTTATTTAAGATTGTCCTTAAAGGGTAACTTCAGTATTTTTCAACCTGGACACTATTTTCCTATGGTTTTCTGTCTAACTGACTAAGAGCGACAACAATTTCTGAAATTGGTCCAGTATTGAGGGAGAACGCTGTAGACGGCAGCTGCTCACAGGCTGCAGTGTAATCCTATTGGGGCAAGCTGGCACCGTCATTTACATCCACTAAAAGTGCTTGTTTTTGCTCTGATTGTTATTATAATCAAAAGCATCACAAAGAGACTGAAAAACAGCTTCTATCCAGGAGCTGCAACCTCTGTTCACCCCTTCACCGCCAAAGACTGAAAAAGACTGACTGCTGTGAGGAATTAACTCACCCACCCACTCATTACACACTACACACTTTACCATCATGTTGCACACACGGCAGCTATACTACCATATATGATGCTACTTAAACAACATTGCACTGGTCGCTTTATCTCATCTTTTATTGCTTGTCTCAATATATATTGTGCTTTCACTGTTATTTGTACTTTTATATTACACACAGCTGAAGAACTGCTAAACAGATTTTCATTCTATAAGTGTCTGACATTATGGAAAGAGTCTCGCTCAAGGAGAAGTCTTGTTCTGAAATCTGGCGAGGTGATGTGTTGCCGGAAGACAACGGTGGAATAGTGGAATACATCCATGGTGGAAACGCGAGTGGCAGCTGGGCAGAGTTTGTTGTGTTGGACTGCAGAAAGCGTAGCTTCGTGTTTTCTAAAAGATTTTCAATGTCTTGGCTGAATATTTATATGTTTTCAACAATGTGGATGAGGTCTTTGAAGTCGATGGCCGCCCGTATTTATTTGAGCCAGAGTATACGGATATTCAGATTTCACAACGAGACTTCTCCTTGTGCGGGATTTGGACACAAAACAAACAGACAAAAGGTAAGAAATTGTTTTTATTCTCTGTAGGGTCCTTTCCATAATGTTGTCAGACAACAATCATAACAATCTGAGCCTGTCGGTGGCAAAAACAAGCACTTTTAGTGAACGTAACGTTACATTGACGCTGCTCACTTGCCCTTGCAACTCATTTTGTGGCTGCCGGTTACAGCGTTATCCCTCAATACTGAACCAAATTAAAAATTGTTGTCCCTATTAGTCAGTTAGACACAAAAACATGGGAAAATAGGGTCCAGGTACAAAAATATTGAAGTTACCCTTTAAGCAAATGATTAACTAATTAATCAGAAAAATAAAATAGCAACACCCCTTTTAATTACTTAAAACAAACCTCTACTTTGTAGTAGTTTTGGTTTTGTTAGTCGTACAATCACAGCTGCTCTTATTGACTTGGAAAAGTGGAAATGTATCTTTAAACTCTTGATCTGGAGACCGTCTGACTCCTGCTGCCTCACCAGCGTTCACAGCTCGTTTAAACCTGTTTGAGTGTGTCAGATTATAAATGAGTAAAACAAAGTTGTCTCACCGTTTGCCCAGCAGTTTGAGCGCCATGAGGGAGAAGATGAGGAGGCTGAACATGAAGAGCAGGAAGACGTAGAAGATCTGAGGCAGAGCGTTCCGGATGCTTCTGAACGCTCTGCGGAGCTTAACACAAACAAACAAACAAACAGACAGAGTTTATTATGAAGGAGGACACGAACGCTCCGTCCTCTTCCACACAGAGAAAACAAACTAATGATGCATTCAGGCGCCGTCGGCTCAGAAAGTCAAACATTTGCACGTTTAGCAGCAGGAAGTTTTAACAGCAGAGTTCAACTGAACACATTCATGATCCAGAGATATCAGGACAGCCGACAGCCGTCAGTCGGTGATAAATACAAAGAAAAAATACGGATGTGGAAATTTCCCCAATTATTAAAGTGGATAAAGTCTCCTCAACTTCTGGTATGAGTGACTTCAGAATAAATGTAGAGAATTTTCTTTACATTGCTAAAAATATATATTTAAAATTATATTTAATCACCAACTTAGGTTAATGATTGGTGTCAAAAAAAGAATTCAGTCAGTCAGAGCAGAATGCACTATTATTATTATTAATATAATCACATTCACAATTAAAGTGTGACACTGATGACACTATAACCGTGTCATTTTGAGAATAAAGTGTCCACTGTATTTGTTTTTCTACATTCGACCAGAGGAAGCTCTGTAGTCTTATGACAAAAACACCACTATGACCTCAAAAGTTAATTTCCATGACAACATAACAGTGGGTTCAGACAGGTGAGAGAGGTGAGTGGGTTACCTGCCGTCCCTCTGTGACGTTGACCAATAGCAGCGGGCGCAGGACTCTGGACCAGCGGACAGCGTAACAGTTTGAAGCTTCCAGCGCTCCGTAGATGATCATATCGACCAGAGTGAGCTGGACGACACACACAAGTCAAACACAAACAGTTTATTTAAAGAATTTAAAGTTGATATGAAATGAAAAAAAACGGATTTAAAAAAAGGATTAACTTTTTTAATCCTTTTAGATCACATCCCCAGTCTTATTGTGCATCAATTTAACAATATATGGAAAAGAAATTACAAAAAAATACGTTTCCTCGTATTTTTATATAAAAATCCAATCATCTTTTCTTCCTAAAAAACTAAATATGATAAATATTAATATTTGACATTTGATATTAACATATTTTATCATGATTAATCACAAATTAATCACACATTTTTATCTGTTCAAAATGTACCTTAAAGGGAGATTTGTCAAGTATTTAATACTCTTATCAATATGGGAGTGGACAAATATGCTGCTTTATGTAAATGTTTGTATATATTTATTATTGGATATTAATTAACAACACAAAACAGTGACAAATATTGCCCAGAAACCCTCACAGGTACTGAATTTAGCATAAAAAATATGCTCAAATCATAACATGGCAAACTGCAGCCCAACAGGCAACAACAGCTGTCAGTGTGTCAGTGTGCTGACTTGACTATGACTTGCCCCAAACTGCATGTGATTATCATAAAGTGGGCATGTCTGTAAAGGGGAGACTTGTGGGTACCCATAGAACCCATTTATATTCACATATCTGGAGGTCAGAGGTCAAGGGACCCCTTTGAAAAAGGCCATGCCAGTTTTTCCTCGCCAAAATTTAGCCTTATTTAGCATCCTTTGTGACAAGCTAGTAAGACATGGTTGATACCAATGGATTCTTTAGGTTTTCTAGTTTCAAATGATACCAGTATCTTCTCTCTTGCTTTAAAACTGAGCCCGCTACAACCCAAGTTGTGTTAATACGTAAAAGAAATTAGAGGCGTTAAAAGGAATTTGCGTAACGCGTTATTATTGATTGCGTTAACTTTGACAGCCCTAATTAAGAAACATGTCAGACTTCATCTTCCTGCAACAGATTCCTGCTCTCAGCCTCCCAAAGAATTCCCTGTATCACCACCAACAACATCACACAACAGCAACCAGGAGACGATAATCTGACAATAAATGAAGATGAGTGAAGGAATAAGCAGAGATTGTTTGTAATAAAAACAGTCAGTTAGTGAAGGGAAGGAGCATTTCAGATTATTTCATGGTTCCTGAAGCGATTGGTCGCCTCAGTCACTGAGTCACCAGGAAGCCTTTCTGCTTTAAAGATGCTGACAAGGCAACATCTCCGGCTAAAGGTTGTTTCACAACAACAGACAGAAAGTCTTCTCAGCACATTCTGACTCTGCAGTTCACAGACAGGAACTCTGCTCACAGCGAAAACCAGGAACTGCTCCGGGTCCAAACAGCACGACTCACCAACTGTCACCAGAGGCCCGTACTACGAAGCGAGTTCAACATACCCAGGGTATCTTCTCGTTATCTGGCTTAACTAACCCTAACAAACAAGATCCCACTAAGCGGTCCTACGAAGGTGGTTATCAACTCGGTAAATCAACCCAGGGTTTCTCAATCTGGCTACAAGCGTGTTCACATAAAGGGGCGATGTTTGCAGCATCTGACCAATCACAAACATGGATAAGTCTACTGTCAGCAGAGCGTCAGATTTTACAAACAAAGAGAAACCATAATATTAGACAAATAAGAAGTTAAACACATAATCCAGGCTAAAAGTATCACAGTTGAAGCTGCCAAATGCAGGAAGGAAAGCTGGCAAAAGAAAAAGTGTGAATGCGTAAATTAATAGATTTATTAATTTAACAGAATACTCAAAATTCAGATATAGTCATCTAGATGGGGCAGTGATATATAAATAGCTTTCAGAACAGAAAGGATGAATAGACTACACTTCATTAGGCCTTTGACAAGATTGTGGCGTGTATGACTATTTCAGCCTTCTTTCAGATGCGACCCCGTCTCCGGCGGTGTGAAACGGACTTGCAAGTAAAAAAATAAATATAAAAAAATATAATTCAAAGCGGTAAACACCAACAGCATACAGCCAGCTGTCCTTCCTGCATTTGTCAGGTTAAACTGTGATGCTTTCAGCCTGGATTATGACTGTAACTTCTTCGTATTTGTGTAATATTATCATATGATCTGCGCACCGAGCTCTGATTGGTCAGTAGGTGGTGCTTTCATACGAGTTGATCTCTTATCTCGAACATAACCTGCTGCAGAGCAGGTTAGGTGTTTAGCATAACTTACCATGGTGATCTACCCCGGGAAGAAGTGAATCACCATCGTAGGACTGAAATCCCTAAAGGGTTAAACCTGAAGTTACCTCGCTAACCCCCAAATCCTGCTTCGTAGTACATAACCTCGTCCCCGAGTCAAAATACTTCAACATGTTTACAGTGATTCTCTACAGTTGTTCAATTGTTCAAGTTTTAGTTCTGGTTTTGGTCGTTCCAAGTTTTTTTCCCTGGTTTTGGTTATTCTGGTTTTAGTTGGTCTGGTTTCGATTGTTCTAGTTTCGGTTGTTCTAGCTTTAGTTGTTTAAGTTTTTTTTCCTGGTTTGATTGTTCTGGTTTCAGTTGATCTGGTTTTGGATGTTCTGGATTTGGTTGTTCTAGTTTTAGACTTTCTGGTTTTAGTTTGTTCTAGTTTTGGTAGTTCTAGTTTCAGTTGTTCTGGTTTCGGTTTGTTTGTGCCCTTCTGTGTGGAGTTTGCATGTTCTCTGCGTGTTAGCGTGGGTTTTCTCCGGGATCTCCGGTTTCCTCTCACAGTCCAAAGACATGCAGGTTAGGTTAATTGTTGACTCTAAATTCCCCGTAGGTGTGAATGTGAGTGTGAATGGTTGTCTGTCTCTACGTGTCAGCCCTGTGATAGTCTGGCGACCTGTCCAGGATGTACCTCGCCTTCGCCCAATGTCAGCTGGGATCGGCTCCAGCCCCCCCACGACCTTGAATAGGATAAGGGGATACAGATAATGGATGGATGCTTTCAGTTTGTTCTGTTTCTGTTGGTCTGCAGGTAAAATGCTTTTTCTATTTTGTCGTTGCAGTACTGTGAGTGGCCACTGGCTGACAGAGAGGCTGATTGACATCTGTTTCCCCCTTGCAGCTTAGTAGCCCCTCCCACCATACTGATGATGTCGATAAGCCCCTCCCACCCGACTGATGATGACAATAAGCCCCTCCCACCACAATGATGATGACGATAAGCCCCTCCTACCCCAATGATGACGATGATGCAGATGTTTTTGGGATCTTTCCAGAACTTGTCTCGAGGGATCACTTTGGCGTAGTGAATGAGCCGAAGGGTGAAGACGAGCAGACAGAGCAGCTCCACCAGCATGGTGGCCTGAAAACACAATAACACACACTGTTGAGACATCTGATTTAACTGTCTTCGACACTGGTCGCTGCTACTTGTCTAAACTGGTTTCACTCCTTTCTCTCTAAAAAGGCTGTTTATGTTGCAGCTGGTGACTTTAAATCCTCCTCAGTCTGTTTGAATTAAACGTAAGATATCAGACAGTGATGACCACATAAGATATCCGTTTCTGATTGGCTCTCAGATGTCGAACAGAAATTAAAAATCATGTTTGACAAGAAATCAGTGTATACTGTAAATGCAGACAAAGCTTATTCTATCTGCAAAATTAGTAGTAATATGTAGTTTTTTATTTCTTCCAATGAAGTGCACATAAAAAAGAGGAAGTATGAAACCAGGACAGTGTTTGTGTGTCAGACGGTGGCGACCATCTTACCCATGTAGGCAGAGGGACGACGGCCGGCTCCTCGAAGATGGCCAGAGACATATCGACCAGGATAAAGAAGTAGAGGAGCACCTTAGGGATCCAGTGGTTGTAGCGCAGATATAGTCTGAAAACACACACACAACAAATTATAATAAACAAAGATTTTTCTTTAAACATCTGTCTTTAACATCTACCTCTGTGAATTTGTAAACGTGTAAATTCAAATGTAATCTCTGCTGCTACTGTTTCTATATTCTTATGTTTCTTTTGTTGCCATTACTGTTTTTATCACTGCTTTTATTTATTTATTTGTTTTTAATCTTAATTACAACGAAGTAAGCCTGCAAAATTTCATTATACCTGAGTATCATGACAATCATTCTGATTCTGATATTCAGTTTACTGTCATAGAGGAGTAAAGACACCAGAAAATATTCACATTTAAGAAGCTGGAATCAGAGAATTTAGACTTTTTTTCTTTAAAAAAAATAATTCAAACCGATTATCAAAATAGTTGCCGATTAATTTCATAGTTGACAACTAATCGACTAATCGTTGCAGCTCTAGCCGGAACTGTTCAGTGACCTGCGGAAATAACTTTAAACTTTAGTTTACAGAGTTTTTTTTACTGGAGTTTATCACCAACATGTAGTGAGAGCTGGAAGCTTCTCTAAAGTGTCTTCTTCACTGTTTAACTGCTTTATGAGGCAAAAAGGGACAAGAGTCCATCAGTTTACTGCTCTCATGTGAAATAAACAGTTCAACACCCACATTGAATAGAGCTGCAACTATTAATCGATTAGTTGTCAACAATTAAATTAAACGCCAACCATTTTGATAATCAACTTATTGGTTTGAGTAATTTTTTTTATTAAAAAAAAAGTACAAATTCTCTGATTCCAGCTTCTTAAATGTGAATATCTTCCGGTTTCTTTACTCCTCAATGACAGTAAACTGAATATCTTTGAGATGTGGACAAAACATGACATTTGAGAACGTCATCTTGGGCTTTGGGAAACACTGATCCCAAACATTTTTCACCATTTTCTGACATTTTATAGACCAAACAACTAATCGATTAATCAAGAAAATAATCAAATGATTAATCAACAATGAAAATAATTGTTAGTTGCAGACCTACTATTAAAGTATAAAGCTGCTGTTATTCTATATTTTTCATCATCAAGTCTAATGTTTGGACTTGATGGGGACTATTTTCAGCGGCGGATTAATCCACATGTTGTGCTCTAGTGAGTATTTGTGGCAGCAGGACGGTGTATGTGGGATTGAGTCAAAATAAACTACAGTGTTTTTGTTCTTGGTGATGAAGGAACATGTCACCCAATGACACAGTGAGGCTTAATAGTTGTTGGACAACAATGGAGCTCCATGGCACAGTGGAAGAAGATACACACACAATACTTGTTAGTAGATACATTCACTGTTGGTTTGAGTCTGAACATGAAGAGAAATAAAAAACAGCACCAGACTTTTACTTAAAAATGAGACGATCAAACCAGCAGGAGATGAAACATCTATTAAATGTGAATATCTCACCTCACAGCCTGCGGCGACGTGTCAAAGTAGATGTTCCTGTTGTACTGAGCGTCTGACACGTAGATGGCCGCCAGGTCAAAATCCTGAAACACACACACACTGTTATTCAAAAATATGTTTTTATTTTCTGACCTCAATTTCCAAATATATCAGACATGTTGAGAAAACTACCACACAGAACAGATCAGACCAGAAGCTTTGATAATAAAGTGGATGTTTCAACACCACCAACTAAGATGCATTAAACACAATTAAACACATGATAAACAGGATATCTATGTCCTGACACACACTTATATAGATAGATATTATGTGTGTGTGTGTGTGTGTGTGTGTGTGTGTGTGTTTAGAGGCAAAAAAAACATAAAACACTTGATTTTGAGAATTGCTTTACACTTTATTATTATAATTTATTATGTAGTTGGATTAAAACCTCTCCGACGGTGTTAACAAACAAGTCTCAGCTTCATAGAGGCGGATCTTATGTTAGAGCTGTTGTGTTGGATTGTTGAGATCAAACTATTAATTGATCGACATGTTTTTTTATGAAATGTGTTTTGATATGTACAATATTGCTGTTCCTGTTTTAATGTATTTCATGAATCTTTTGTCATTACACCTCCTGCAGGGACTGCAGTTGAAAATTAGCCAAGATGGCTAAACTAGCACATTTACAGAAATGTCTATTAATGTTCTCTGTCCCTGTAAATTTAAGCTCTCTCTCTCATATATATATATATATATATATATAAACAAACAAACAAATAAATAAATACAATTAATTCAGTTTTTTTTTTCATTTCAAACAGAAATTATCCCAAGGGTTCGGTTTTTCTGATGTCTCAGAGTTTATCGGTTTTATATCTCAATGAACTGAATATTTTTGGGTTTTGAACTGCTGGTCGAACAAAAGACAGACAAAAAGACATTTGAAGACGACACTTTGGACTCTTTCATTTTATTTATATTTATTTTACTATTTTTTTTTACTTTTCATATACTTACTGAAAAAATAATTAATAACAAAATAAACAGATTAATCAGTAATGGAAATAATGGTTAGTTGCAGAAACTGTAAAGGCGTACCTAATAAAGTGGCCATTGAGTGTGTAATACTGTCTGACAGAGCAGAATAAAGTGATTTTAACACTCAAAGATATTTACAGGGATATAAAAAGTGGACAACTGTATGTCAGTCATTCACTTGAGTTACCATGAATCATTCAGTCTCATTAAAACAGTTAAGAAATAAAGCCACCTGTTCATCTTTAGTTCCCAAAGTGACTCTTTAAACAGTTTGAGCCGCAAAGATGAAACAGAAAAGAGCAACAAACTGTCACATTGGAGAAGATGAGACTTGACTGACAGCAGGGAATGAAACAGGCTAAATGTTGGCTATGGCAGGTAAAAAGTTCAGGACACCTGCCACCATAGCAGATGTGTTTTCCTTATATTAAAAAATGTAATTTTTAAAAAGCAATTCCCGAGTTAAGAATAGTGGTCGAAGATAAGGCTGCAACTTTTATTATTTATTTAATTTTCTCAATTAATCGATTCGTTGTTTGATCTATAAAATGTCAGAAGAAGGTGAAAAATAACGATCAGTGTTTCACAAAGTCCAAGATGACGTCCCCAAATGTCTTTTTTTGTCCATAACGCAAAGATATAAAGACACATAGACAGACACACATCAGAGATTGTCTCCCTCACGCACATAAACACACAACAAATTATAATAAACAAATTTTTTTCTTTAAACATCTGTCTTTAACATCTACCTCTGTGAATTTGTAAATGTTTAAATTCAAATGTAATCGCTGCTACTACTGTTTCTATATTCTTATTTTTTTGTTGTTGCTATTACTGTTTTTATCAGTGCTTTTAATTATTTATTTATTTGTTTTTAATCTTAATTACAACGAGGTAAGCCTGCAAAATGTCATTGTACCTGAGTATAATGACAATCATTCTGATTCTGATATTCAGTTTACTGTCATAGAGGAGTAAAGACACCAGAAAATATTCACATTTAAGAAGCTGGAATCAGATAATTTAGATTTATAGATAGATAGATAGATAAATAGATAGATAGATAGTAACTTTATTAATCCCGAGGGAAATTCAAGTTTCCAGCATCACAGTTCCATAGTGCAAAACATGTTAGTAAAAAGGCAGTAAAAAAGTTAGTAGTGCAAATTACAAAGTACAAAAAAATATACCAGATATAAAAATACAAGGAGATGAAGAAAACTGTTAAAACTGAATATAGTGCAGGGTAACAACTGTAATACAGGACTATTAAAAAATGTGAATACAGTGCAGAAGAGACTGTTAAAATTGGAGTATAGTGCAGCAGGGTAACTCCAGTAGCTTAGTCTATGAAAGTGCACCGTGTGCATTATTATCTTAAAATAGTTGGCGATTAATTTCATAGTTGACAACTAATCGATTAATCGTTGCAGCTCTAGCCGGAAATGTTCAGTGACCTGCAGAAAAAACTTTAAACTTTAGTTTACAGAGGTTTTTTTTTCCTGGAGTTTATCACCTGGAAGCTTCTCTAAAGTGTCTTCTTCACTGTTTAACTGCTTTATGAGGCAAAAAGTGACAAGAGTCCATCAGTTTTACTGCTGTCATGTGAAATAAACATATATAATAAACCCTGAGCTTGGTTAGTTTGTGCAGAAGCATCAGCTGTGATAGTGCACATGAACTCACCTCTTTGGTTTTTGCAGCATTTCCTCCGTTTGGGATTCCTTCTCCTTTTCCTGCAGACTCATCAGGAATGTCCTCGCTCTTCTCTGGCTCGGTCATCTCTGAAACTTCCTACAATGAATCGTCCCACAAAAACTACTTTCCAGAAGTTATTTTAACGCTCCTTTGGAAGACTTTCCAGTCTGTCTGTCCGAGGAGGAGTGTTTGTGTCTCTGCAGAGGTCCAAACCAAAGTTGTTCCTCTCAGTCTGAGTTGTAAACGTCCATCTGTGAGGATCCACATCACATGTTTTTCCTCTCTGCTGCTCTCTAACGGGACAGTTTGACCTCCATCAGGCTTCAGGTCTGACTCTGGACTGATCCGAGCTGCTGTTTGTCCTCCTATAATAAATCCCAGGACGCATCATGATGCCTTCACGGACCGGAGGAAATATCGAGGAGGAAAAAAAAAGACAGTGACGTGGTGACAGGCTCGTGACGTGTGACCCTAAAAAATGTGATGTTAATGATTTAAAAAAAAAAAAAAAAAGCTCCATCCAAATTTAACCACTCTAAACCCTTGATTATAAGATTTGAAAATGAAACCAAACAGTACATTAAAAACACTTTTAAATAAAAAAAAAAAGACAGGGACGTGGTGACAGGCTCGTGACGCGTGACCCTAAAAAATGTGATGTTAATCTTTTTTTTTTTTTAAAAACCTCCATCCAAATTTAACCACTCTGAACCCTTGGTTATAAGATTTGAAAATGAAACCAAACAGTATATAAAAAAACACTTTTAAATAAAAAAAAATAAGACGCCTGCGAAAACAATTTTAGTTCAGTTCAGACAACTTTATTTATCCCCAAGGGGGCAATTCATTTGTAGCATTCCCAGTCCATACATCCATACATACAACAGACAACCAATAATTAGTTATGTCAAAGGAAACATATTAAAGGCATGGGGCAGTTGGAGGGACAAGTTACAATAATAACCATATAAATACATAGGATTATGGCAATAAAAGCCCAAAAATAAGAAACAATATATGAGAACAACATATCTTAAAGTTCCTCTAAATAACAGTCATTTAAAATGGGTATGGTCTGTGTTCAGCAGCTTAACAGCAGAAGGGATAAAGGACTTGGAGTAACGATTTGTTATCCTTAAGGGCACATTATAACGTCGTTATCTGTGTTCTTTGTTTAAAGGCCCCATATCGTGCTCATTTTCAGGTTCATACTTGTATTTTGTGTTTCTACTAGAACATGTTAACATGCTGTAATGTTAAAAAAAAACTTTATTTTCCTCATACTGTCTGCTTGAATATGCCTGTATTTACCCTCTGTCTGAAACGCTCCGTTTTAGTGCATTTTGACGGAATTGCAACAGAATTGCGCTGTTAGGCAGCAGCTTGGTTCCATGTGTACTTCCTGTCAGCTGATGTCATTCACATACACTGCAACCAGGAAATAAACTGGGACACATTTAGAATGTTTACGTTTAAAATTGTGTCAAGGGCCTAAATATTGTATATTCGTGACATCACAAATGGGCAGAAATCCTGACAGCTTGTACGGGCTGTGTGTATTTCCCTGTGGATTGAGCGTTTCGATACTTTCACAGTATTTATATAGCACTTAAAAATGCTTTATAATAAAAAAAAAAACATGAAAATCTCACTTTTTTTATAATATGGGACCTTTAATGTTTTTATTTAAACGATTCCCCCTGGTTCTGACATTGTTTGTCTGTATTAATGACTCATTTGTTTGTATATGTTTTGTTTGTATGTGCACTATTGCAATAAAGAATTGAAAAAAAAAAAAAACTGAGGGGGTATTGTTTTTATGTTACAGCTGAAAAAAGTAAAGATAAAAGAAAAGGAGCATTATTTTAGATTTTCTTTTCTTGTTAATCATCTTTGACTTCTCATATTTAACACCACGGTGGGAACCAGCGAGCCACAAGACTGTTTTAATATACGTATATATTTTAATGTTTGAAAAAGAGAAATTAATTTAGGCAGCAATGTGTGAGAATGCATTATTTTAATACGAACTGACACAAGCAAGAACAATTGGAGAAATATAACAACTAACAAATGAGAGAAGTTTAAACTGAAAAAGTAGAGATTGTAGATTTTGGGAATTATTATATATAGTTTCTTTTAATCTTTCATCACAATTCTTCATTATTTTACTCTATACTCATTTAATAATTTACATTTTGGTGATTTCCTGTCTTTTTTCCAATTCAATTTCAAATAGTTTTTTCCTGTTTGACTGAATGAAGCTCGTTTGTTGCAGTCTCGTTTGTTTTTGTGTTAACGCTGGTTTTTCGGATTTTATCGGAGACAGTGAACGCAGCATGAGGCGTCATGTGACTCACATCAGCAGGATAACGGAAACAGAGAGAGACAGAGAGAGAGACAGACAGAGACAGACAGAGAGAGAGTCAGAGAGAGAGAGACAGACAGACAGACAGACAGAGAGAGACAGAGAGAGAGAGAGACAGACAGACAGAGAGAGAGAGAGACAGACAGACAGACAGACAGACACAGAGACAGAGAGAGAGAGAGAGACAGACACACACACACACACACAGAGAGAGAGAAAGAGAGAGAGACACAGAGACGGAGAGAGGGAGACATTTAGTTTAAACACCAGAAACACTGAGCACTGAGTGGAATTATGGAATGAAGTCATTGTTTTCAGATGAAGGACATAATTTATGTTCTTCTGCATGAGAGATGTTAAAGGAGAAATCCACCCTAAAACAAAGTTTACACTCGGGACAGTGAGGTCACAGCATCCAAACCATGACGTCACTAGGAGGAGACGCGTTGTCTCTTCAGGCTCAAACACTGTAAAAACTGTTTCCGTTAAAAAACGTCAGTTTCTCTGCTGTCTTTAACATTATCTGAAGAAAACTGTTGATCTGATGATTTACTTTGCAGTTACATTAATTCCCTCAATTTCTTTATAAACCGATACACGGTATAATTTTATTTTAGGGTGGAATTTCCCCCTAACATATTCATACGCTGTGAACAAGACTTAGTATACATTAATTATAATCGAAATAAAAGTAATTTAACAAGCTTTTTTTTATGTAAAACATTCACCTCAGAATTGTTCTTAGATTAAACTCAAACTGTAAATATTTTTTCTTGCTACACAGTGTTTTTAATGCATATGTCCATCCTATGTGATTAATGAGACTGACAGAAAGCCATTAGTCATCTCATCATTGCATTTATTCATATTTCTAGGTTTAAGCAGCTGCAGCTGCTTAAACCTATAAATATAAATAAATTATAGGTTTATAGGTTTATAGGTTTAGGTTTAGGTCTAGAGTGTACTCTATAATTTAGAGACCCAACAAGAGATCCCCTATTAGCAACAGTGGCAGTAACAAACTCCCCTTTAACGGGTAGAAACCTCAGGTAGAACCAGGCTCTGTGTGGGCGGCCATCTGCCTCAACCGATTTTTCTGCCACAAAGTTTTAATTAGACACTTTTGATCTGAAACCACAAATGAAGTCTTCAATGTTGCTCTCCATTTTGGATTTTACTGAATATTTCTGTGGATCTGCTGCCTCCTGCTGTTCACTCTGTAGTCTGACACTCTAATTTGCTGCCGGCTGTAACCAAAATCATCTAAACCAATGGAAGGCAGCATTTTAAACAAAATATTATGAGCAACACTATGAAAACCATTGGATAGATCTACAAGGACTACTGCACAAAGGGGATTTTTATCAAGCCAGTTAAAGGGCCAGTGTGTAGCTTTTCAGGGGATCTATTAGCATAAATGGAATATGATTTAGTGTATAATCACCTGAAACAATATCTGTTTGACAAGCAAATATTGGCCAATAATATCAGCCATGCTGATTTATTGTCAGGTTTCATTTTAGAGCAACGTCCAGTTAAAATTTAAGCATTTTTATTGCAGCTAAAACAGAAGATTAAATTGAAATGTCTGCACTGTTTTATGACACAGCTATGACAGAACTGTGACAAAAGTAAAAGCAAAACATGGTGTTCATTGTGATGGTTTGTCCACAGTATCTCAATGCAGAAACATTTATTCAGAAATTCTGAATTGTGGAGCTGCAGAGAGTCTGCAACCTGCAAATCACACAGAAATGTATTTCTGTACATGTGAGGACCCTCACTAGCCGTTACCTTCAACCTAAATCAAACCTACCTAATCTAACCTCACAGGAAACAGTAAGTCAGAGGTGGAGCAGTCATTTTAGAAGTGTGGGTGTTCTTCGGGTGGGACATGAGCATGAATGTCAGCTACAGTGGTGGAATGTCACTAAAGTTATACTGTACTTAAGCTGAGACACTAATAATAATAATAATAATAATAATAATAATAATAATAATAACAATAATAATAATAATAATAATAACAATAAACTTAATTTTCAGCACTTTTCAAACAAAGTTACAAAGTCATTTACATAGTTGAACTAAGATTTAAAAAATTCAGAACAGCAATGAAGCAAATAAAATCAGCCAATTAAAAGATAATACAAAGATAAAAGGGAATAAAATACCCAACAATATAAGATATAAAAATAATAATAATAAAACAGATAAGACAGCTAGAGTTTTGAGAAGTGATTTGTCCAGGACTCCACAACACCACAGACATTTTAAACATGGATTAAAAGACCGGAGATGCTTCAAGATTACACCACTGGAGCAGAGACATTTGATGAAGGGGATCCTTTACCTGAACTGGGTCTCAACATAGACTGGACTGACGAGACCACTGCTGGTCTTGAAGGCCTTGAACAAGAAAAAGCTGAATTGGGAGAAAGGACACTGTGTGGAGAGAGAGAGATGTAGAATTAAATTACTGAACTTATTTTTTTTATTATTATTATTTATCTTATTTTTTTTGACAATATACCCTGACTGACTGTTGGCTGTTTTGCTTATTGCTACTTCACATGGATGTTTGACCGTCGCTGTGCAGAATGATGTGCAGAGTTAAAGCCTGCAGGCAGGAGGTGATCTTTTAAAGTAGACCCAGTCTGGTCACAGATCCTAGTGGATTAATCCAGCCCTGCACGACACCTTTCACGTCACATGAGCCCTGCTCAGACCTGGTATTAACATGTGTCCTGTGTGATCCGATCACTCAGGACACATGTTAATACCGTGGACGTGGACAGCTCTAAGTACAGGTGTGAACGCACTCAAGACGCATTGAGGACGCATTGAGATCCGATCGCTCAGACCACAATCAAGGGTGGTCTGGGCCGCATATGGCCACATTCTATTAGCAGTGTGTACGCAAATTTGTCCTGGGCCACATTAAGAACCGCGGGGGTCTCTGCTCTCCTCAGGTGAATAGACAGGCAGACACCTCGCGGCATGGAAACGGCTTCTGTGCTCTACTGTATTCTGTCGGTACAACTGTATTTTTATTAAAATATATCTTATTTATAGGCTACATATCTACAGACTATCAGACTAGGCACGCAAAGTGCATTATTGTCATACTGTCGGTGATGTGTCGGTGTTTTTGTTCCGGTGCTTTGCACGGAGCTGACACAGGCCTCTAGCTTTAAAGCTCTTGTCAGCACTGGGCTAACAGTCACTTTATATATAATTAGCTCGGGGCTAACAGAAGCTAGTTCTACAGCAGGAATATCCACTAAAGATCACAAAGTTGTGGCAGCTGCCAATTCTCTGGTGCTTGCTGTCATTTACCTTTTCCCTGGTGTTTTTTTTGGTTGAATTGCTGAGTGATTAGAGGGTTATTCAGTTCACCTGTTGCGCAGGGTGTGGGGACTGGCTCTTAAATGATAGTTGAGAGCAGCTTGGTGCATTCCCCTCTTGGCCAATCAGGGTGTAACGACGCCCTTTCTGTAGGGCTTAAGAGAGGAGAGAAACTGCACACCCAGGTTCATTCTGATCTCTCCTTCACTAAATGCAACATGTGTTATCAGCCAAACCAGAAACTCTGGTCTGTTTTAGGCCCTTTTGAGAGTCTGTGATCTTTGTGTTTTGTTTATTGAGAGTGTTGACTATCCTATTTGGGGAAACAAAATAAATACCAATCAATTGGGTTACCTGCACTAGGACGTTTAGGTGCTATTTGTGCAAGAATCTGGCTTGCCTCACGATAGCCTAACGCCTGCAGGCTGTATTTTGTTATTCTATTCATTTGTTAATTTTCAATGAAACCCTTTATACCCATTTATTTTAGTGTATTTTATTTGGGAAAACTTTAAAGGAGGGTAAAAGGAAAAATAAAAACAATATTTCAGTTTCCTTAATTGTTTGTTATTGTAGAGGCATTTGTTCATTATCGAATAGGCATTTGTTCATTATTATTATTAAGGAGGCATTTTATTTTATATTATTATGTGGATGGGAACGTTTTTTCAGTCTTCTGCCTGAACAACTAAAGTC
>CAKAKR010065283.1:0-25933 GCA_916700685.1 Adelosebastes latens
TAATGTGGCCCGGGAAAGGGAAGTTTGGGGTCCCCTGCTGGAGCTGTTGCCCCCGCGACCCGATCCAGGATAAGCGGTTGAAGATGGATGGGTTCTATGGGTACCCACGAGTCTCCCCTTTATAGACATGCCCACTTTATGATAATCACATGCAGTTTGGGGCAAGTCATAGTCAAGTCAGCACACTGACACACTGACAGCTGTTGTTGCCTGTTGGGCTGCAGTTTGCCATGTTATGGTTGGAACATACTGTTTTATGCTAAATGTAGTACCTGTGAGGGTTTCTGGACAATATCTGTCATTGTTTTGTGTTGTTAATTGATTTCCAGTAATAAATATATACATACATTTGCATAAAGCAGCTCACTCCCATGTTGATAAGAGTATTAAATACTTGACAAAACTCCCTTTAAGGTACATTTTGAACAGATAAAAAATGTGTGATTAATTATTGATTATCACGATTTCTCCAAAGTGTGTTGTCAGCCTTTCAAATTGTTTTATACCTCTCCTTATCTTAACTCTTTGACAATAAGTGCTCAAAGATTATGTGTCAGCAACTTGTTGCCAATGCCTTTATCTGCACTCTTACACACATCATCACAAAACAACAAACCTTTTGGATAACATTAGTGTACACCTATTTCACAATAGGTGTATAAAGTAGATCACAATCATTTTGGTGTATTTAACGGTGCATCAATGTAATCCCTATGGCAATAAAACTTAAACAAGGAGCAATTATTTTTTATTAATAGACATGAGTGGGATAACATACCGTGCTGTATCTCCTATTTTGAACAGATGGATTTTGTGTCAGTGCACATTGACTATAACTGTGCCTCTGCATCAAACTTTGCAAAGGAGCTGAGCAGCTTACAGGTACAGTGAACATTAAAAGGTGTTTCTTTTCACGTTGTATTTCATATTTTGTATTATTTCTTACACCGCAGCCACATGCATGTTATGTTGTAGATGTCCAGTGGGGACCTGCCTTTCCTGATATACGAGATGACTGTTCATGGTTGTCCATACAGTCAATACCAGCTTCTTGGCAATTTCTTACAAGGTAAGTGTCGTCATAGCCGACTAAATATTACTCTGTTATCCAATGTTCTACGTATAATATTAAAATATTTAACAATGAATACCTAGAAACAGCAGAACATTTTTTAAGTAGACGGGGCTCCGGAGCGAGTAACGTTATCGTCTCTGACCAAAGCTCCGGTGTCTCCCCTGTTCCTTCTGACCGTGGTCAGCTAACATTACTGCCAAGCAGCTGAAATATAAAGTGATATTGTGCTTTTAGCTGACGTGTGTCGCCTCACTGTTTTGAGCGATGCTCGTTCATGTCTATGTAGAGCGAGCACGAGCGCGAGCAACAGGACGCTGACTTTAGTTGACTTAACGGCCACAGGTGTCGCTGTTAACAAGCAATTTCTGATTCTTACATAGAGTCCCTGCACTCTAAAAGTGACCACTCTTTTGAAATTGATAAATACACCTGTGGTTCTTATACTGCTAGAGTATGTGCATTGTGCATAAAGTTGAAAATTTGCAGCAAATTTCCAACACGATCTGAACCAATCCTCTGTGTTTTTACTGACCAGACAGATTAAGGCTAGCCTGTTGTAAATAGGCAATATCATAAACTTTTACAGTACAATAATCAAGGGATTGCAATTGGGAGTGTTATCATGGTGGTTTTACAAGGAAAAGCGCTTGCTTTTCTATTCATAAGTTAATGCATAAAAAACAACTCAATGTGTTTAGCAGGCAATACATAGTTTTAGCAGTCATTTAAATTAAATGAAGAATGTAGGATTTAAAGCAGATACCTGGAGTATTTGTTGTAGTTTAAAGGGACTCTATGTAAGAATCAGAAATTGCTTGTTAACAGCGACACCTGTGGCCGTTAAGTCAGCGTCCTGTTGCACACGCCCGCGCTTGTGCTTGCTCTTCATAGACATGAACGAGCATCGATCAAAACAGTGAGACGATACACGTCAGCTAAAACCACAATATCACTCTATATTTCAGCTGCTTGGCAGTAATGTTAGCTGACCAGACGAAGGTCTCTCCATGAATCAATGCAGCGAGTGAGAACGAGCGCGGTGTGTGAGTGAAGGCAGGCAGGCAGCGGAGCAGACACAGCATGGACTCCGGCCCTGGAGACCAAAGCTACGGTCTCCCCTGTGTCTTCTGTCCGCGGTCGGGGGGCTGAAGCAGGAAGAGTTGACACTGTTTTGCAAGACGGGCTTCACTAGATATAACTTTGCGGTTTTGGTGCTTCCGTGTAGTTTGTGTTGGAACAGCGTAGCCACACGTGAGCGCGCATGGGAAACACCGACCCGCAATGATTTATAAGAGTGTAAGTGTAAGAAGTTACAAAGACACCGCATTAGACACCGACCCGATTTATACGTGTAAGAAGTTACAAACAGTCCCTTTAAGCAAAAATGTCAACCAAATATTGACGGATGTCAACAGTTTTCAGCCATGCTGGCATGGCTCTAGGGATGGCCAGGTCGGTCAGTCCACCACTTTGATTCGGACTGAAATAGCTTAACAACTATTACTCGGATTGACATTACATTTTGTATAAAGATTCACAGTGCCCAGAGGATGCATCCTACTGACAATGGTGATCCTCTAGCTTTTTCTCTACCATCACCATGAGGTACATATTTGTGGTTTTGAGTGAAATATATAAGCAACTATCAGACGGATTGGCTTGACATTTGGTATAAACATCCATGTCCCCTTTGGGGTGAATTGTTATAACTTTGGTCCTTTAACTTTTCAACTAGTGCCATCCTCAGGTCAAAATCTCATCTTGTCCAATACTTCAGCTTATGGCCAAATACCTGCCAAACTAATGACATTCCCATCAGCCTCAGCTGTACTTTGAGTTTAGTGCCAATTAGCAAATGTTAGCATGCTAACGCACTAAACTAAAATGGTGAATATGGTCACTACTATAGGCTACTACACGTAGTGTTGGTCATATATGTTAGTAACTTTGTCTTGCACCCATCACAGCCTTATCGAACAACAAGGACCTGAATATTGTAGGATGTGACATGATGGATATGTTGGGTAAGCTGGACATGGAGGACTTCCAAACCAGGTAACCGTTTATCTTGGTGAAATGCACAGTTTCATATGTACTGACAAAGTTTTTTCCTGTATGTTTACATTGGTTTATGTCCTTCTCTTTTCCAACAGTCATGGTATTTCAGACTACAATGGAATTAAATCATTTAGAAACAGTTATCAGAATGTGTGGAATAAGTTTGGGGCCCAGACCTCAACAGAACGAGATCTTTTCCTCAACCAATCATTCCCCTCTGGTTTCCAATGGGCCACCTCCAGCGAGTCCTTCAAGGTTGAGGGAGGCTGGTTAGAAGGTGGGAAGGGAGAGACCATTTGGGACCGTTTTGGTCATGACGGCCTAGCCTTTGCGAATCAGACAGCTGATCAAGCTTGTGACAGTTACCACAAGGTGGATTATGATGTCTACCTCCTGCGAGGTCTTCAAGTCAACACCTACCAGTTTTCCATCTCCTGGGCCCGTATTTTCCCCACAGGCCACCGGGGCAGCCAATCAGAGAAAGGGGCACTCTACTATGACAAGCTGATCAATACTCTCATTGAATCTGGCATCCAACCTGTTGTCACTCTCCACCACTGGGATCCGCCCCAGGCACTCCAGGACAATGGTGGATGGACCAACGCTTCCATTGTTGAAGCCTTCAAGGACTACGCAGACTTCTGCTTCTCCAGGTTTGGAGACAGGGTCAAGACCTGGAACACATTCAGTAGCCCCTGGGTGGTGAGCCATGCTGGGTATGGCACTGGTGAGCATCCCCCTGGAGTAAAAGACTATGTGGTTGCCTCCTATCAGGTGAGAGCAATGGTCTTACTATAATGTAAATATACACTGTTTCATTTTCATTCTTGTACATGTACCTCACCGGTTCTTTAATCTTTGCAGGCCACTCACAATATGCTCAAGTCCCATGCTGAGGCCTGGCATATCTACAATGACAAGTACAGGAAGACGCAAGGAGGGAAAGTGGGCATTGCATTGAACTCTGACTGGGCTGAGCCCATGGACCCCTCCAGACCTGAAGACATAGCAGCTGCAGATCGCTACCTGCAGTTCATGCTGGGCTGGTTTGCACATCCCATTTTTGTAGATGGAGATTATCCTCCAACACTCAAGACTCAGATTGAACAGAAAAGAAATGAGTGTCCCCACTCTGAGCCTGCAAGACTTCCTGTTTTCACTGCTGAAGAGAGCCAGAGGATACGTGGAACAGCTGACTTTTTAGGATTAAACCATTATACCTCCCGGTTGGTCAACAACAGTGTTGGTGGCTGCACCCCTGGTCCTCAGGGGGTAGGCAACTTCCAGGCACATGTAGACCCGTCATGGTCCTCTACAGCCTCTGACTGGATCTATTCTACACCTTGGGGACTTAGAAGGCTTCTAAACTACATTTCCACAGAATACCTGAATGTTACTAAAGTGCCTATCCACATAACTGGGAATGGTATGCCTACTGAGGACAGTGGGGACACTCTCAATGACACCAGTAGAATAGAGTACATGAAGAGTTACATCAACGAGGCCCTGAAAGGTTAGTGTCTGGAATTTCTCTGATAGGAAAGCACCTTTACACAGTGTTGAAATAATTTTAATGTGCTATTGTTTTTGTCCATTTTGTAGCAATATCCTTAGATGAAGTGGATGTGCAGCGATTCACAGTGCAGTCACTCATGGATGGATTTGAGGGAAAACAAGGCTACAGCCAAAGATTTGGTCTCCACCATGTTGACTTTGAAGATGCAGACAGACCAAGAACCCCAAAGCAATCAGCATATTTCTACACTCAGGTTATCAAGCAAAATGGATTTGGTTCACACAAAGGGGATGTTTTTAAAGGGGCAGAGATACAACTCACCCGCCGTCCAACTGCTTTATCACCGTCAGAGGTTCCATCTAAATCAAAGGTTGTCTGGGAAAAATTCTCACATCAGTCAAAATTCCAGAGAAAAATCTACCACTACGGCACTTTCCCTCAAGGCTTCAGCTGGGGAGTATCATCTTCAGCTTACCAGATTGAAGGCGGCTGGAATGCTGATGGGAAGGGGCCCAGCGTCTGGGATACATTCACCCACAAACCGGGCAGTATTCCTGCTAATGCCAATGGAGATGTGGCCTGTGACAGCTACCACAGGCTTGAAGAAGACTTCTACATGCTGCGAGCTCTGAGTGTGAAGTCATACAGATTCTCTTTGTCCTGGTCCAGGATCTTTCCTGATGGTCGGCGTACATCCCTGAACCAGAAAGGTGTTGACTACTATAATAGACTCATTGATGGCCTCGTAGCATATAACATCACTCCCATGGTGACACTCTACCACTGGGACCTTCCTCAGGCTTTGCAAGACCTCGGTGGCTGGGACAATGTAGAGATGATCAACATGTTTAATGACTTTTGTGACTTCTGCTTTGCCACCTTTGGCGACAGAGTGAAATTTTGGATGACCTTCAACCAGCCTCATACAATTGCATGGTCAGGATATGGACTTGGACAGATCCCACCAAATGCTAAGAATCCAGGGATTGCACCATACAGAGTTGCACACAACCTTGTAAAAGCACACGCCACCGCATACCACACATATGATGATAAGTATCGCAAATCCCAAGGTGGTCTAGTATCCATTGCCCTCAATGCTGATTGGATTGAACCTAAAGATGTTAATGTTCCTCGTGAAGTGGTGGCTGCTGACCGCGCTCTGCAGTTCCAACTGGGTTGGTTTGCACACCCCATTTTCAAGAATGGTGACTACCCTGATGCAATGAAGTGGCAAGTTGGAAACAAAAGTGAACTCCAAGGTCTTTCAGAGACAAGACTACCTGCCTTCACTGAAGCAGAACAGAGCTTCATCAAGGGAACTGCTGACATGTTCTGTGTAAATCATTACACGACAAAGATTGCACGCCATGCTACATTGAGGCTTTCCCCTCAATCTTATGAATATGACCGGGACTTGTCAGAAGAAGAGGAGGATGATTCACCAACTACTGCCATCAGTAACCAGAGGGCTGTAGCGTGGGGCTTGAGAAGACTCCTCAACTGGATCAAAGAGGAGTATGGAGATCCAGAGATTTACATCACTGAGAATGGAGTAGCTACAGAATCAAAGACAACTTGGGATGACTCTGCCAGAATATTTTATTACAAGACCTATGTTGACGAGGCTCTGAAAGGTGCACTGACATAAGCACTTGTTAAGATAAATATGATTGTCATGACTGTTTAGATTTTTAGTATTGATCATTTATTTGTGTGTGTATGTTTTAATCACAGCATCTGACCTTGATGGTGTGAAGGTGAAAGGATACATAGCAACATCTCTCATGGATTCCTTTGAGTGGCTTAATGGGTACAAAGTTGGATTTGGGCTGCACCATGTGGACTTCACCAACCCGAACCGGCCAAGGACACCCAAGTACTCAGCTCATTTCTACTACCAAGTCATAAAGAATAATGGTTTCCCTACACCAGATGATGAGAAGCTAATTCATGGACATTTCCGCAAAGATTTTATTTGGAGTACTGCAACTGCATCGTACCAGGTACGGATGAAGCCCCTTCATTAATGCTGGATCAGGGAATTGCACATATTCCTCATTTTGTTTTGTTTTTTTCTATGTAAATCTCTGTTTTACATTTGCTGTCTCCAGATTGAAGGGGGATGGAGAGCAGATGGAAAAGGTCTCAGCATCTGGGACAAGTTTGCTCACACTCCTCTCCGAGTGTCCAATGATGACAACGGCGACATAGCCTGCAACAGTTACAATAAAGTAGAGGAGGATGTCGCTATATTGAAGCAACTTAAGGTGACCCATTATCGTTTCTCCATATCCTGGCCAAGGGTGCTTCCTGATGGCACCACCGAGCACGTCAATGAGGCTGGACTCGGCTACTACCACAGACTGGTGGATGCACTGCTCGCAGCAAACATTCAACCTCATGTAGGCTATGTATAATTCTTGCCAGCATCTCAAGAAGTTATTTGCAATGGAAAGTTGGTTAATTCCGTTTTTCCTTTGTTGTTAGATCACTCTCTACCACTGGGACCTTCCACAAGCTCTGCAGGACCTTGGGGGCTGGGAGAATGAGACTATTATTGTCAAATTCAGGGATTACGCTGACCTCATCTTTAGCCGTCTTGGCCACAAAGTGAAATTCTGGATCACCATTAATGAGCCGTACAATATAGCCAACGTGGGCCATGGCTATGGAGCAGCTGCCCCAGGTATGCCTTTACGTAATACTCTTCATTTCACACTCTACCTCACATTAATGTATGCTCACTTGTTTGGTGTGAAAAACAGGTTAAAAAGAGAAATTTTACCAAAACAGTATTGCATGGTCATGAAGTGTTTTTTTAAAACCAATCCTTAATCTCGACCTTTCTAAACCACAATGATAAATGTCATATAGCTAAACAAACTAGCAAATGGGTCTGTTACTCCTTGTGCGTGTCCAGGGATCAGTTTCCGACCAGGCACTCTGCCCTACATTGTGGGTCACAATCTGCTTAAATCTCACGCTGAGGCCTGGCATCTCTACAATGACAAGTACCGGGCCGAACAGAAAGGAATTATCTCCATCACCATCAACTCTGACTGGTCAGAACCTAGAAATCCCTACAAGCAGGAGGACATTGATGCCGCAAGACGTGTGGTGCAGGTACTTTAAAAAACAAAAAAGGAAATACTTTTACGGGCCTTATTGTTTGCAGATTCTTCAATTGCATGCACATTTTATGTGGAAATAGTTTTTTAGGTATCTAATGGCAGTTGTGTGTCTCCTTGTGCAGTTCTATATTGGCTGGTTTGCCCATCCCGTATTTAATGGAGACTACAGCAACATGATGAAGACAATCATTCGAGAGCGAAGCTTAGCTGCTGGTCTGCTTAAATCTCGGTATTATTAAAACCTACATTAAAGCCTAAAAGTGAAATCATGGAAAATTGATTTACATTCATTGGGTACATTTAATTATGTCAATAAAATCTCTCCAGGCTGCCTGAGTTCACTCCTGAGGAGATTAAGAGGATTAAGGGGACCTATGATTATTTTGGGTTCAACCATTACACCACTGTGCTTGCCTTCCCTGTGAACTATGGAGGCCTTCAGCACTATGATGCCGATAGGTAAGCAAGTACCAACAGTAGCCAAGTGGGAGAAGCAAGTTATACATTATCACATGGTGGTGAGCTGTGAAATAAAACCATTTCCCTGATTTGATATTCTCAAGGGCTGCAGGAACAATTGCTGATCGTACCTGGCTGGATTCAGGCTCATCCTGGCTGAAGGTCTCACCGTTTGGATTCCGCAGGATATTAAACTTCATTAAGGAGGAGTATGGAAATCCACCTATTATCATCACAGAAAATGGCATGTCAGAGCGGGGGCCTATTGACCTAAATGATCTTTATAGGAGCTACTACTATGAAAAATACATCAACCAGGCGCTGAAAGGTATCCAACAACTACTTCCATCGTATATTTTTAATACAGACCATTGGCAATATCTCATGTAAAGTAATAATCAATGTATAATGGTTCATAGTAATTTTGCTGTTTCACAGAATAATGTTCATGTTAAAACCAAGATACTGAATTTCTAGTACATAAAACAATCATTTAGAGTGGATTTGCATTCCTAAAGGTGTTCATTTTCTTTTCCCAGCTTACTTGCTGGATCACGTGGATATCCGTGGTTACACAGCGTGGTCACTGATGGACAACCTAGAGTGGGCCACTGGCTTTTCAGAGAGATTTGGCCTTTTCTACGTCAATCACTCAGACCCTAAATTGCCTCGAGTGGCCAAGACTTCTGTTACCCTCTACTCCACCATCATCAACTGCAATGGATTTCCAGACCCCGCCTTGGGACCCCATGAGTGCTTGAACACCGAGCCTGAAGGTAAATTGATGCATCCACCAACCAAGCACTAATTATAGGGGTAGTTTGGGTGTTTTGAAGTGGGGTTGTATGCAGTACCTATCCATAGTCAGTGTATTACCTACAGATAGATGGTGGTCGGCACGCCCCCAGCTTGGAGAAACAGACAGGAGTACCAGCACCGGAGCAAAGCAATGTACTGCTGTGGACGGGGCCAGCAGCAAAATAAAGTTTAGCCACCTAAAAGACTCAATATCCGTTTAAGTGTACGCTATATTTAGAATATTTCCACAGCTTTATCTTGCGTCAGACAGCCCTTTCCTTCTCCTTTCCGATATGGAACTGAACTGAAAGTGAAACTTATCAATTCCCCATCGGAAAATATTCTAAATGTAGCGCACACTTAAACTGATATTGATTGTTTTTAGATGAGCCTTTCTTTTAGGTGGCTAAAATATGTTTAGCTGCTGCCCCCGTCCACAGCAGTACATTGTTTTGCTCCCGTGTCGGTACTCTTGTCTGTTCTCCTAACTGGGGGCGTGCCGACCGTCATCTACTGTAGGTAACACACTGACTATGGATAAGTACCTCATACAACCCTACTTCAAAACACCCAAACTATCCCTTTAAAATGGATCTCTTTTAAACAAGAGATATAATGTGTTAATATTAGTGACCTTTAGAGGTCTGTTGCCTACGGACAGAGCCAGGCTAGCTGCTTCCTCATGCTCTCAGTCTTTATGCTAAGCTAAAGTTAACTGTCTGCTGTCTGTAGCTTGATATTTAAAGGACAGACACAACAGAGTGGTATTGATCTTCTCATCTAGCTCTCAGCAAGAAAGCAAATAATTTCTCCCCCGACATATCACTATTTCTTTCATAGAAAACAACATTCAGTGATAGTAGAAGTTCAGATTTTGTGAACTAGTAGATTTTTCTGTTCCCACATTTAAGATGTGAAAAACAAATATGGTTTAAATTTACAGTTACTATTATTAATATGTGTCCTTTCTACAGCAACAAGTGCACCGATCACACCGGTTCCCTCTGACAACACTGTGAGCTTCCTGGGTATGACGCTCTCTACCGGTGATGCTGAGACCGGACTCACCATCACATTTGCTCTCCTGATTGTTGCAGTGTTTGGAGCTATTTGTACGTCATATTGCTTCTTTAAGGCTAAAAAACATTCCACCGGAAAACCTTATAATATTGAATCTATAAAAATGGAACGGAAATTCTAATTGCAAATATGCAGAGTTGTAATGTAATGAAGTTGTAGATTAAATATGTTTATTCATTGCAGGCTGTAAAAATGTTAATTATTTTCCTAAGAGCATGCTCAACAAATGTACTTTATTTTTCATCAATTCAATAACATCTCCAATATGTTACTGCTTTTGTCAAATCTCAGTTTATGATTAAAAAATATATAATTTGCTTATGATCCATGTTATTTACTGCTTAAAACTGATCCCCTGTAGATGCATCATGCAATGTGAACCACACTGAATCCCACAAGATGGTTCTGGTAGCACTCCGTCCTGTATTCAAAAAGTAAAACACAAAGAAGTAATTTACAGTAGCAGTCCCATACGCTCAAACCAGGGAGACACACTTCCAGTTTGATCAAGACAAATATGAAACTTCATGCAACCACATGTTTACTATCACATAACATAAAACATTCTGAACCTAATAACTTCATCGAGCGAAATATTTCATGATTTGCTTTCAAATGCATCAATATAAAAAGAGTTAAAGACAGACGTTGTCAGATAGTTCTTTAAAGCGTCAGTAGGCAGAAGGTTTTTGGCATCATTGGGCAAAAGTTCCATAATAACCTTTCAGCATATTGTAATTCAAGTGTTCTGAGAGAAAACTAGACTTCTGCTCCTCCTCATGGCTCTGTTTTCAGGCTTTAGAACATCTAGCCGGTGACGGGAGACTTTGGCCAATCACAGGTCATTTCAGAGAGAGAGAGCGTTCCTATTGGCTGCTCATTCAACAGAATCAAGCAATCAAACTAGGCAGCGCTGATTAAATATTAATTAATCTGTTACTGTAATGCCTATTTCTCGCATAAAATTTTCTCAGAAACATCTTGTAGTGTACTGTTTAGCTGTAAAATGAGAAAGTTTGCTCCGGCTGGTGGGCGGTGCTTGGTATTTCCTCAACTGGTCTCAGAATGGCTGTCGGGTCAACTTTCTCATTTTACAGCTAACCAGCACACTACAAGATGTTTCTGAGAACATTTTATGCGAGAAATAGTCATTACAGTAACAGAATATTGATTGATATTTGATCAGCGCTGCCTAGTTTGACCGTTTGATTAGAGTTTGTGAGTGATTGACAGCTGCTCAGAGACGGCAAGGCTCCAGCTCGGCTCTGATTGGTTGTTTTCCTCCAGTCTGTGAAATCTTGCAGATGCCATTAGGAGCACCGGAGGAGCACCGGAGGACACAGAGGAACATGTTTTTTTCAGATTACCTGTCTCATGCACTACTGTCAGGATATAGTGACCGTTTTATAAAAAAAATCTTTTTTTTAATCATATTTGCTCCATTTCTACCCACTGCAGCTTTAACACCTTTCACTACAATGAGAAGTGCTGTTAGATAATTTATCTTTAAGTATTTGATAGACATCATTTGCACTTGCATTGTCAAATAAGTGAAACAAAAGATATTGCATCATGCATGAAATACTGGATTGTGACTTGCAGAGGTCAGACATCTGTTCTGTTACTTAATAATAATGCCATGTATGAATTTATGTGAGGAAAAAGTCAACTAAACATTTGGGGGCTGCAGCATTAGATCAGCTGTGATTTAAGGTGCATTTCCTTTCACAAGATAACATGGTCTCTTAGTGTCCCACATACTGTCCCCAGAAACTGCAGTTACCAAACTGCACCTGTGGTTTAACATTAGCACTGTAGAGATCAGCTAATGCCACTAGAGGTCAGTGTAGGTTTAACTTCATCCTGCTGCACACCTGGTTTGCTGGAGGAGGAGATCCAGAGCCTCTAAAACTTCAAATCTTGAACCACCCAATGAAGGAAATACTGTTCTATTGTCCCACCTGGCCATCAGAATGATCTGCAGGCCACAAGATCAGTGACCATTTGTACACAGTAGTTTGATTTTAAAGACACTAAAGGCACTGTTGGTAACATTGAGAAACTAGGAAGAGTACACTAGCCAAAATGATGCTGAAACTACTTTGCCTCTTTTAACAAGCAAGTACAGACAGAACACAGACAGAACCCTTTACTGTACCATTCCACCCTCTTTTATAGAGATAGGGGACAGGTGATGTTCAGGGCTAATTAAATAGTCAACAGTAGATGTCACATAGAAGTGTTGTACATCACCTGAAAGCTGCCAACCTGAACATTAATTTGAGATGCAGCTCATCAGTTTGTCAAGTTGTTCTAGGCATAAATCAAAAATAAACAATTAATTCATTAATGGGGAGACCGGTGGGTACCCATAGAACCCATTTTCATTCACATATCTTAAGGTCAGAGGTCAAGGGACCCCTTTGAAAATGGTCTTGCCAGTTTTTTCCTCTCCAAAATTTAACCTAACTTTATTTAGCCTCCTTCTATACAAATAAAATTATTATTATTATTCTCGACAAACTAGCATGATACCTCTAAAACTGAACGTCCTACAGCCTCTGAGAGACCGTAAAGTCGGTCTGCCTGCGATGGCGTGGGTCTCAGAGGGTTCAGATAGGGCAGCTGTGGCTCAGAGGTAGAGCGTGTTGTCCACCAATCGGAAGGTCGGTGGTTCGATCCCCGGCTCCTCCGGTCACATGCCGAAGTGTCCTTAAGCAAGATGCGGCCAACACTGTTTAACAGACGGGCTTCACTAGATATAACTTTGCAGTTTTGGTGCTTCTGTGTAGTTTGTGTTGGAGTCTGAGTCTGAACAGCGTAGCCACACGCGAGCGCGCATGGGACACCGACCCGGATTGATTTATACGTGTAAGAAGTTACAAACAGTCCCTTTAAATGACAAAGCAGCAGCCTCTCTGAAGCCTGAGTTAGACTTCTTCAAAACATTGTTATATTTGTAGAGATTCTCATTTACATCTCGACAGCAATCAATAAATCAAATGCTCTGACAAAAAAACAATTCTGGTATCTGTGGCTGTAATAAGCCCGTCCAATCATTTCATTCAAGCACATAATAAAAGACTGAGACCACTTGGAAAAACTGGGTTTTTTTGTTGAAAAAATTTATTTTAAAAACTAACCACAAAAAGTACTATCAATACAAAAAGTATAAAAAGTACAAAAGGCATTGTTCAAAAATAACTTGAGATGACAATATTAGAGTCGGCACTAATTGGCACTGTGGGTACGATTCAGAATACAAAAGATGGCATCTTAGTAGAGCGCGTTCAAGGCATTGAATTCACATTGAAATGATTACTTTGTTTTACAACCCTCATTGAGACTCTGGAGCGGTGAGAACACCCCTCCAAAAATCAGTACATCACAGACATCGAACAGGACAGGATTCTCCCTTATTTAACCAAAAGATGCAAATTAAATCTGGGTCCGTACGGAACAACGGAATGTTTGCTTGTCAGAGGCGATGTGGAAATAATAAAACAAGCTGCAGGTAATTATTTTTGGTCAAAATGTACTTAAGAAAGCTGTCTCATTCGAACCCAAATTGTACCAAACCATTTTCAGAATGCTCCAGTCCAGGGCTCGGCTTCAGGGAAACTAAGACAGCAGTGAATGTCCTTTCAAAATAAAATCATGTCCGCCACAGTGACAAAAGCCTCTTTTCAATATCACATTACTCACTAATACAAAAATAAAGAACAGTATCAAATACACGTTTAAACAATACAAAGACAATATCAAAAAGTTACATGTTTTTCAAGCATTACCCAGGTTCGTTTATTCCTTTGGACAGAGGCACCCCAAGTGTGTTCCAGTTACCATCGAAGCACCCGGCTTGGGAATGTTGACTGGTGCAGTGCCAACATTGTCAAAAAAAAAAAAAAAAATATGAGACACACTTGAGAAAAACCTTTGTATGAAAATGAATTCCAAAAAAAAAAAAAAAAAAGTCTTCATCAGCATGACAATACCTCCAGTACCTTTCTTTTACGAGTGGTGCCTTGTCCATTAACCTTCTCACACTCTCACTTTCTTCACAAAGATTCTTACAGATTAAACATGTTTCTTTTTTTTGCACTACAACTGGCTTGGCCATACCTTAACAAAACACCATAAAAAGTTCCAGTTCAGGTCTAAGGCAAACTTGAGATGCATTCACTGTGAACTTCCGACAGAGGACAAACTCTTAAAATGACTAATAGCTCTAAGTCTCGTAATAAAAATATAAAAAAAAACAATAGCTGCCCTGAGGGAGAAGTACATGTTAACCTTCACCGTTCTTGCTGCACGACGGTAGTTTGTAAGCACTTTGGATCTTCAGACGGGCGTCTCAAGTATTGCTGGGTTGAGACGACCGCTCTCCTCCTCCTTTGACTCGATGCTCGACCACGGCTGGCCCTAACACTGGAAGGCTTGGGGCTGACTTCATCCACCTCAAGCAAATTCATGTCTCACACACTCACACACACTTTGATTCCCTTATGTCCTCGGACTGATCCTGATGTGAATTTAAGTCTACAGTGTCAGTTGAGCTGATGAGAAGCTATGCACGGAGACCTGTGAACAGAGAGATGGTGTCAGTAAGACGTTTCGTATTGATCGCGGCTACAAAATAAATACAAAAATCAAACTTCTGAAAAAGGATGGAGGCCTCACCTTTCTCACATGTACTGCTCTGCTTCTCCTGGGCAAAGTTTAGTCTGTTCTGCTCCACCGCGGTGCCGTTGGACTCTGGGCTGCTGCTGCGTGACGGGCTGCTCTCCCCGTTCTGGTAAGCCAAGTCCAGATGCTGCTGAGCCAGTTTTAGGTGTCTCCGCAGCCTCTCCAGCTCCCGCGACGAAGCCTCGTCCCCGAACGACTCGCGACCCGAGTCTCCCAGGTTGTCCCTGAAGGCCATTTTCCCTGACGGGTCCTTCTTCAGAGCTGTGTGGTAGCCTGGAGGTGCCGATGGCTGGCGGCAGATGGAGGACCTCTGGCTGGACAGAGCTGGGTGACGGGGGGTGGGGGGCTGAGACCGCGGTCCGCAAAAGCAGTCCCGAATACCGCTGATGCCGAGGTGAAGGATCTCCAGCATGGTGAAGAGCAGACACAGGGCGCTGACGCCGTACATAATGAGCAGGAAGATAGTTTTCTCTGTGGGGCGTGAGACGAAGCAATCCACCGTGTGCGGGCAAGGAGAGCGCGTGCATACATACGACGGCACCACCTCCAGCCCGTAAAGGACGTACTGTCCAAACAGGAACGAAGCCTCAAAGATGGCACGTGAGAACAGCTGAAACACGTAGACCTTCATGAGGCCGTCGCGCTTGATGCGACGGCGTCCATCGTGTTTTTTGCTGGGCTTCTCCGTCACTTCCTTTTCCTTATCCGGCTCGATCTCTTCCAGGATCATTGGGTCCTCCTCCCCGTTATCCTCCGCTTCCTCGTAGTCCCGGTTGGTACCGCGGCTCACTATCGGCATCCTCTTCCTGGGCCGATAGTCATCGTCCTCCATGCGGGCGATCTTATGCATGGCGAAGCCAAGGTACATGATGGTGGGCGTGGTGATCATAATCACCTGGAACACCCAGAAGCGAATGTGCGATAGCGGCGCGAACGCATCGTAGCACACGTTCTCGCAACCGGGTTGCTGCGTGTTACACACAAATTTACTCTGTTCATCGTAGTAGATGGACTCGCCCCCGACGGCGGTCAGCACGATGCGGAAGACGATGAGGAGGGTGAGCCAGATTTTGCCCACGAAGGTGGAGTGGTTGGAAATCTCGTCCAGCAGACGCGTAAGGAAGCTCCAGCTCATTTTGCCTCTGGAACAGGACAGAACCTCTCAAACCTGTGCAGAAGAGGAGAAAAAAAAAATGTATTAAGATGATGAAATGAAAGTGGTAAACAACGGTAAGAGAGAGCATGTGAAAGGTCATATTTAGGAGTCATTGAAAACATTTAGCTAGTCTCAATAACAAAACATTTGTCATGAAAACAAATCAATGTGTCCAAGCCACATAAAGGACAACAATTGACAAAGATAAAACGGGATTTCACGTTATACACACATTAACATATTGGAGTAATTTGGTCATAATCAAGGCTGAGACTAGGATGTTGACCACTATACAGTAAACGGGAAACAAAGTGAGTTTATCGACTGCGATATTCAGTGTTTTTGTAATTATCGTAATCATTTTTGTTCGTCCGATTGCTGATAAAATAAATACATTTTATCTGATCTGATCACTCAGACCACATTCAGAGGTGGTCTGGGCCACATATGGTCACATGCTTTTAGCAGTACGCGAATATGTCCTGGGCCACATTAAGGGTCACCTACTCGACACACACACACACACACACACACACACACACACACACACACACACACACACACACACACACACACACACACACCAGGTTGTGTAGCCGAGCGTTGCCCTATACTATATGAAGGTAATAAAATAAACAGCAAACACTTTCTTACTCCCACATTGTCAACAGCAGCGCATAACAGCTCCACTCATTCCGTTCTGGCCTTTCACAATAAAAGCCCTAGACATATAAATTGCATCAAGAGTAGGGTTGTCAAAGTTAACGCGATAACGTGTAGACGCAAATTCATTTAAACGCCACTAATTTCTTTAACGTGTTAACTCAACTTGAGATTTTTAGGTAGTAGCGCGAAGGAGGTTAAATAACGCTCCAAACTTGCGCTAAATTTTGGCGAGGTAAAACTGGCATGGCCATTTTCAAAGGGATCCCTTGACCGCTGACCTCCAGATCAGTGAATGTAAATGGGTTCTATGGGTACCCACGAGTCTCCCCTTTACAGACATGCCCACTTTATGATAATCACATGCAGTTTGGGGCAAGTCATAGTCAAGTCAGCACACTGACACACTGACAGCTGTTGTTGCCTGTTGGGCTGCAGTTTGCCATGTTATGATTTGAGCATATTTTTTATGCTACATGCAGTACCTGTGAGGGTTTCTGGACAATATTTTTTTGTGTTGCTAATTAATTTCCAATAATATATACATACATTTGCATAAAGCAGCATTATTTGCCCACTCCCATGTTGAGAACAGTATTAAATACTTGACAAATCTCCCTTTAAGGTACATTTTGTACAGATAAAAAAAACTATGGACAATCATGCGATCAATCACTATTAAATATTTATTTGACGTTTTATTGACAGCCCTAATCAAGAGGCAACTCAACAAAACAGCGTACTATATAGTTATATTGATTCATAGTTTGTTTTCCGGTGCTCTGCATAGATCTGACACCCGTCCGCTCTCATCCCCGGCTCTCTGAAGCTTTGTGCGGTGTCAGTGGCTCAAAGGTCCCTGGGGACCGCTGGTAGGCCGCGTGTTTATTTGCATATATAGCAGGGGAAGTGAGATCCGATCACAAGTGGTCACTCGGCACGCATGTGGAGACGCATTCTAATGCCAGGTGTGAGCAGAGCCATCGACTCCCCGTGTTTGTGTACCAGATAGCCACAAGGTGGAGCTATTGTGTCACCGTTACAAAGCCGAGACCTCCCAAACCAACCATCACTGCTATGACGGAGAGACGGGTCTCGGTAGATGCAGATCACGCAACCAGAACCAGACTGAAGTGAAATCATGTAAGCAGAGTGCTTGAGGCACATCACACTGAAAAAAGTGAAAACCAAGCATTCAAGTTGTGACCGAATGTGTGAAATGTCTAGTCTGACTTAAGGGTGTCAAAACAGGGTAAAGAGCCGATAGTAAAAACTGGAAGGAGGCAATGAGGGGCTCCTGTGGTTTGGTTTCACACCTTCTGTGACCAACCACATAAACAACTTCAGCTGCGTAATTAACCACCGCCATAAACTAGCAGGCTTGTACCAAGTAGGTGAGCTACAACAGGGTGTTTGAGACTCAGAGGATTATACCATGCCATCTCCCACCTCAAGGCCTCAGACCCATTTCACTACTTTCACATCTTGAGTCGTCCTTTAGACCAACCAGGTGCATGCTGCCATACAGATCTGCTTTAGGCCTGTACAGAATGTTCTGTTTTTTTACTGCTCACACCCCACGTTGAAGGTAATCAGATGGAGGTGAAATCACAAATCTTGGAATCTGCATTGTCCCTCTAGCAAATCGCTGCAGGCCGAACTCAGATTACCACAAGATAAGTAGCCAGCGGTAAATTCAGGAATTCTTGGCTCTCGGTGCCTCGTGCCTGGTCAGTACCTCAGGAAAGGATCGGGATCATAAACCTAAAGCAACGACGATTCATCTACATGCAAAATACAGACTACAGACACTATGGCTATGCAAAAACTATGCAATGACAAAGATTGTCTACCCATATCCAAAATAAATGTGTCATTATTCTTTAAATTCTAAATTGTGTTGTAAGCCAAAATATTAATAAGTTACAATCTTAGTAAAAAGGGGTGGGAAAAAATCTGTTCACCTATGTATCGCCATTTTTTTTAATGCCAGAATTTATATATTTGCTTCATTTGAGTCTATGCGGAGGTAGAAGGAAGTTATCGCTTTTATTGTTGTAGTCTGAGTAACGTGACGTCATATCCGTTCCGTATCCGTCAACCAAAACAAACCGCAGCGTAAATAATTCCTGACAATGACTGACATATTTCACTTCAGAACATCTCCGATTACATACATACTGAAGATCAAACATTTGTACTGGATTAATTTAGATATTTTCCAAAATAAAAGTCCCTAGAAGTGTATGATTCAACTTTTTCCCCATGGTCTAGTGTTAAAAAAAGTTAACAAAAATCGTAATAAATTGTAATATTGAATCGCAATTCTCGTAGAATCGCAATTGCAAAACAAAATAGTTGGATCTGAATAAGAGGAGTAAATTCAAAAAAACCTACAAGAATTCGGAACATCTGCAGGTTTCAGAACAGGTTTTCTAGGGCTGCCCCCTTTTATTGATAAGTCGATTAATCTGTCGTTTTGGTCTTTGTCGACTAAGATTTCTTCAGTCGATTAGTAATTTTTTTTAATGCTTTTTTCATGCTGAATGACTTATTTCCGAGAAACTTATGAGCACATCTCTTGTAAACACAAGATTTTAAGTGGTGATTTTGTGCGATTCTTTGTGTAGAAACAGATCAGATACAGATCCGACATACAGATCCGTTGATTAAATCAACTAGGGATGTTAATAATTAACCGTTTAACCGTTAACCGATTATTAAGAACTTTAACCGATTAACGCTATCGGTTAAAAAAAGCTGAGAAAAACTCAGAGGAGCGGCTCGTCTCTTTAAGGAGAAAAGCTGGTCCACCTTAACAGCCCACCTTAAGAGGCGGAGCCGGAGTTGCAAGATACAGGAAGTTGGCTCTGGTCTCTGGCGGAGTGGAGGAGTTGTAGTTTCGTAGCATTTATCTACCGACAAATAAAAAGTGCACACACACTGTCTGCTACACCTACGTTCACAGCTAGAACGCCACCGACAAACCCACACTCCCCGCTGTCACACACATACGGTCTGCCGTACACTCGCAAAAGTTACGCCACAATGAGAGCGGCGGCGAGCACGAAGCTACCAGCAGAGCTAGAGATGCTAACGTAGCACAAAAACACACTCTGTTTTTGTCATACAATCGCTATCGTTAATCTAGGCAGACAGAGTATCGTTACGCCGGGCAGACACACAGCTGACAACCTGCTAAACTACACTAAATGTGCAGTGGAGACTTTTACTGGGAAAGTGGCTGCATGTCCGCGACACTACACGCAGCATCGTAGCTGCTAGTAGCTCTCCTGATGGTGAACTGGGGACTCAGATGTCTGTTGTGCTCCTACACTGCAGCTGGCGCATCACTGCATGCGAGGCACAAATCTTGTCGGTTAATAATGGGTTAACGAGGGTCGGTTATCGGTTAGGACTTTTTTCAAAATAAGCATCCCTAGTTCCATCAGTTTAGAAAAAATGATTTCATATAGATTTACACCTCCACTTAAAGCTGCAGTCGGTAACTATGAGCAAATATGACAATTATATTTTTATAAAACGGTCACTATATGCTGACAGGAGTGCAGATAATCTGTGGAAAAAACTCATGCTCCTCTGCCTCCTCCTAGTGCTCCTCCTGCAAGATCCTACAGCGCCAGAACAAAAACAACCAATCAGAGGCGAGCAGTCTCTACAGCAGCTGTCAATCACTGCTCGTCAAACTCGTGAACTCCGATCAAACGGTCAAACTGGGCAGCGCTGATCAAATACGAATCAGTATTCTATTTTTGTAATGCCTATTTCTCGCATAAAATGAGAAAGTTTGTGACCCGGCCGCCATGTTGAAAACAGTCGAGCCAAAACCAAGCACCGCCCCCCGGCCAAACGTTCTCATTTTACAGCTAAACAGTACATTAAAATATGTTTGGAAAACATCTGAGGAAAGAAATAGACATTACAGTAACAGAATATTGATTCATATCTGATCAGCGCTGCCTAGTTTGACAGTTTCATCGGAGTTCACGAGTTTCGCAAGCAGTGATTGACAGCTGCTGTAGAGACTGCTCGCCTCTGATTGGTTGTTTTCCTTCAGGCGCTGTGAAATCTTGCAAATGCCATTAGGAGCACTAGGAGGAGGCAGAGGAACATCATTTTTCACAGATTACCTGTCTCATGCACTACTGTAAGGATATAGTGACCGTTTTATAAAAATAACTTTTTATCATATTTGCTCAAAGTTCCCGACTTCAGCTTTAACTGCACTAACACTCACTTAGAGTGATGGCAGGGATGTTACTTTTTTCAACATGTGATAGATAATGAAAATTAAAACAGGATTATTTCAATTAACCATCGAAATTAATGTGAATGAAGAAGATTATGTACATCCCAGATCTGCTACGAACTTTAATTTGTCAATTTGCAGCTTTGATTAAAAAGGAATGTAGGGAGTGAAAAATTCAATAACTCAATTAAATAAGGAGAAAGTGACAATGTACTACTGTCCAACAATCCGTCCAACAATCCCATAAACTAGCAGTGAGACGCCCTCACAGATGACACATCACCTCGGAGTGCTCCAGTAGAGATCCTTAATAAGACCGGCCTGTATTGGACGCCTCCCAGGTGTGAATGAGAGTACTGTATGAATGTGACCTTTGATGTTAAACGTGGAGAAAACTCTCCTTAGATAAATAAAGAGTTAGAATGAAGCACAAACAAGCATCCATTGTGCAACAGCAGGTACTATCTGATGAAAGGTCAGCTTTGAGAGAACTCACTTTCATGATTGACCCGGGGCTCTATCAGGCTCTTTGAAGTGATCATTGATTTTTAATCTGTGGTGATTAAGAGTTCACAATTGGCTTGTAATCTGTGTGTTTACATGTAAAAGGCACACACAGAGAGAGAGAGAGAGTATGAGGTCTACTGTTATGGACTGCATCCAAGGTCCTGCTGTCTTCACCAGTAATGTCAGTATGCAGTGAAGCTAATTCCTGCACGTTTCTCCACAAACGCCCCCCCCCCCCCCCCACGCACAGCTGTTTATTCACTGCTTTTATGATGTTAGCCTATTTACTGCTCACAAAGACTACCGTTGTCATTATCCTTCATCTGTGGCTTTCTGCAGTGCTGCCTGCATGCTGCTGCATCCCGCAGCTACACCTAAACGTATGACAACTTCAGGGCCAGGTTTGCACATCAAGATAACCGACACAAGCCCTCTATTCAGTGGAAGAGGCATGTGGGGGCATGTGGTTTCAAACTGAAAAAACACACAGAGGAACATTTTGCACCAACTCAAATATTATAGGTGGTGACAATGGTGCAGAGATGGTGCAATTTTAATTCCTGTTTAAGTTTTGATCAATTTGTTGCTGCATTAAAAATGTTAACACTTGAATCATAATTCCTATTAATTTTTAAGATTTTGTTTTACCAAGTTGTTAGTGTACGATTTATTATTTTAATAATAAATAAGAGTTTAGTAAATTTATTTTTATATATTTATTTGCTACATTTTGTTTTACAAAGTTAGGAAAGCAGTGTTTAAGTTAAGACTGATGTTGTCCTTACACATAACAGAATGATCCCAGTCACTGCCACTCAGTGCTTCATACAGCTTATTAATTAAACACTGGTATCGGATCAGTACTCGGTATCGGCCGATACCCAGCTATCATATCGGTATCAGGATGGAAAAAGTCGGATCGTTGCATCCTATTAAGTTTTGACCAATTTGTTGCTGCATTAAAAAAGGTTTACACTTGAATTGTAATTCCTGTTCATTCTGAAGATTGACGATTGCCTTACACATAACAGAATGATCCCAGACACGTCCACACAGTGAGGAATAAATCTTATTTGATTAAAACACTGCTATCGGATCAGCCGATACCCAAAGCCCCTATTGGTACCGGGACTGAAAAAGTTAGATCGGTGCATCTCTGCTTTATTCTGCCATCATAGTGGTCATCAAATGACCTAAAACATGAACTACTTTGCTCTTCTGTCAGGCTGCAAGAGACATGTGAGGAATAGAACAGCGCACTTTGCTGCTTGTAATCTAGGTTAACGGTTACAAGTTGCCCCAAGCTGTTTGTCAGAGCTGTCATCCATACTCCAGCAAAACCGCAGCCTCACATGCAAGGCGTCTGTGAGGGAATGCGTGTCAAAAACACACCCAGCTACTCAGACACATTAAATCTAAACTTAAAGCTCAAGCCTGAAATAACATCTTGTATTTCTTGTTAGATATTAAGGCTGGCACACCTCTTGGACCTGTTGTATGTGTGCAGCGATTCGGTTTCATGGCTCCTGGCAGCAACTTGCTACAATTCTTGCTGACGTGTGTTCAAACCTGAGCTGTCACAGATGACCTGCAACAACAGTGTTTGTAGTTTCACACAACAGAAGTGGTAGATAATAGCCACGCTCATGTTTCATCAATGGCCGACTCAAATAAGCAGCAGGATTTGTGTTTGTGTGTATACTGGGTTTGGTCTCAGAGCATCCACTTAACCACACCAGACAACAAATAATAGAGCTTTAGTGGCTACAGATACATCTCATCCAGGCAATTTCATACAATTTGGATACTGTAGCCCAACGGATACTGGACTTTAAGGCCAATATTTAGTTTGTTATTTTTTCACACTAGCTAACATTGTTGATATATTTTGATGAGGATTGATATACGTACTACCCCAAACATTTTTTAATTTCTTTACTACACTGCCTGTCACTTACTGTCCAACATATGTACAAATGTTTGCTAGGGATGCACTGATCCAACCTTTTCAGTCCCGATAGCGATACCTGGGCTTTGGGTATCGGCCGATACCGAGTACCGATCCGATACCAGTGTTTAATTAAGCTGTATGCCTCACTGTGTGGAAGTGACTGGGATCATTCTGTTATGTGTCAGGCTTGACTTAAACATTGCTTTCCTAACTTAAAACAAAATGTAACCAATAACTACATAGACATACATTTACTTAATTGTTATTTATTATTAAAACAATAAATCGTACAATAACTCGGTAAAAAATCTTCAAAATTAACAGGAATTACAATTCAAGTGTAAACCTTTTTAATGCAGAAACAAACTGGTCAAAACTTAAACAGGAATCAAAATTCCAGTATATAATCTATATAGTATATAAACATAGAATTGAATAGATCAGCCCCATTGTCAGCCAATACCTGATCCAGATATATGTAAAGTTATATGTACCAGTATTTGATATACATGTTCATCTATGGGCATAATCAGATTTCTGTATGGGTATTTGAGTCAGTATCGGCCCGATATCTGATTCGTTATCAGTATCATTGCGTTGCTAATGTTTGCAATGAGTCGATATCAGCCTGGCAAATTTATCGGTCTGATTCTATAAAGTAAAATCTATAAAAACACATTTTAAACTTAATTTTGAAGAGCTTCTTTAATGTTAATATCTTGAAGCTTGAGTATTCACAAATAAGATGTCTAGAGTCCCATTAGATATACAAGAAATAAATCTGATAAAACTTGCCAATCAATTCTGATAAGTCTTCTTACTCTCAATGTTCATTTCATGTCCTATCTGCTGAGGCAGTGTCAGCTATCTGTCTGTCTGTGGCACTTGAGACAGATCAGCCTGTTCCTGAGGAGGCTGTGGAGCATAGTAGAGCAGCAGAGAGAGTCTCTGGCCGAGCCCTGCAGAACAGAGCCCTGCAGAACAGAGGAGCTTTTGTGGCTCTCACATCTGGGAGGCTAGTTACGGTTCTCCCTCCCTTCTCCTACTCCCAAAGCCCTGAGGCTAAGAGGCCCTGGGCTAGAGGAGGGAAAGGCCAAAAAATGTGAGTCAAACTGGGGAGTGACTACACTGGACTGTGATGGTGATACCAGGAAAAAAATCAGTTAATCCGCCCTTCACATCACCATAACAACCATGAACCATACATAACACCAGAAAACCTGAGACTGGTGAGTCTGCGTTTGGAGTAAAAATAAAATAAAAATCAGATGTAGGTCTAACTCTGATAGAACACCGATTATTTAAACACTATAATGTGACATGGAGAACTAAATTAATACAGTTTACACAGAGCACATGAAAAAACAAAAAGCTCCGCGTGGCTAACGGGACAACGTCCCCGCGCTGCTCCGCATGCTCCCACAGCCACGAGCCCACCGGTGGTTCATGAAGCTAACGGTAGAGCTCCACGGTGGAGCTACACGCTGGAGCTCACACGGTAGGGCTAAACGGTAGAGCTTCACGGTGGAGCTACACGGTAGAGCTCACAGTGGAGCTCACGGTGGAGCTCACACGGTGGAGCTACACGGTGGAGCTCACGGTGGAGCTACACGGTAGAGCTCACGGTGGAGCTCACACAGCTGCGCCACGTTGTCTGGATGAAGTCAGTAATACGTGCTTAAAGTGGTGCTTTAAACTAGAAATATGGCCAGAATATGAGACTGTGTAGACGGGTGGGGGTTAACTAAGAGGAGGGAAAAAACAAGACACGACCCCTGCGCGTTCCTCCATCACCACATCACCACATCCAGTCAAAGAGTCGAGATGCTCCGATAAAACCACCCAAATGTTTTTCTGCATACCAGCATCATTACATGCCATGTGGTGCTCTGGACGACACATGCTGCGGCAATATAGCGGATATTACACATTATTCACCGTTATGTGACTAGTTTTAGTTAGTTAGTTAGTCCTGCCAGCCTAAACTTCAGTGTAGTGTTAAAACAACAGCTACCATTGCGTTCATGGACCCTGCTGGCTTTATGGACACAGGGTATTAAGACACCCAAATCACGCTAATTACATATTCACTGGCTGAAGTTAAAGACAGAACTTAGAGAAGCTCCATTGTTAGCTCAACAGCTCCGTGGGGATGTTGCCGCGTTAACGCAGATGTGTGTTTGTGTGTTATTTTACCTTCAGTCGTGATTTCTGGGTTCTCCTGCTTTAACCAGACGGCTCCTCACAGTTGTCGCTTATTTCTGGATCTTGTTCCTTCGTTTTCTCTTCTTGATTAGAATCAAATCAAATCAAACCGTCCCGTCCAGTGTTTCCTCTCTGAGTCAGCGAGGAGCCCGAGTCCTTCTCCAGTTGTGTGTTGATCTGCGGGCTGAGGACAAAGAATATTCCCAAATCCCCCCCCATCCTCCTCCTCCTTTCTCCTCCCAGTTTCAGCCCACCCCCCTGTCTGTCTGCGCAGCTCAGTGGAGGAGAACCATGAGCTGCCAGCATTCCTGATGCAATCCTTGCTCCTTGCTTCGTGTCTTTTCTGCTAGAACTTTACCCTGGACCCAGAGACTG
>CAKAKR010065284.1:5899-46690 GCA_916700685.1 Adelosebastes latens
TCACCCCCCCCCCCCTCCCCCCTCCCCCCCAAGGGATTAGTCCTGCCATTTACCTTGTCAGCCTAAATGTCCGCTTGTGTCTCAGACTTTATGTCTATCTCTCATGTTTACTGTCTCTCTCTGTCTTTGTCTCTGTCTCTGTGTCTGTCTCTGTCTGTCTCTCTCCAGGTCTGATATTTCCCTCCTATGGTGATATTCATCTGGCTCCCTTCAGTGACGAGCAGCTCTACTTCGAACACTACGCACGAGCTAGTTTCTGGTCTCACAGACACACACACACACACAAGCATGCACAGGCATAAATCCATGCATGAGGACTCAGACACACAGGCTCTGTGTGTTCCTGGAGCTTGACCTCAGTCAGCCATGTTTCCTGTTGAGTGTAAAACGCTCGGGTTCAGTCCAGTCCTGACTCATACAGACTGATATGAGCTTTTGTAGGCCGATAAGTTGTATTTCCTACTAAAAGTTAATATATTTAACATTTCCTGTCAGGGAATTCAATGTTTTGAAGAGGATTTGGTCCATGACGGGACATTAGAGTTAAATTTAGTAACCCAGTAAAATAATTGGTCAAACATAGAAGGGACAATACATATTATAAAAAGTATACTGTCACTGGCTCCTTGTTTATTAAAATAGACTTATTTTCAGACTGACAACCACACATTTTTTAATAAATGTACAATTAATATGTAGTGAAAGTGAATGTTGTATTTTGAGCTGCCAGTGGGACAACGTTTTTTTTAGACGAGGTAAAAAACAGCTGAGATAAGTTTCAGGAGGATTCAAGAATCCTCTCTGCCCAACTATATAACATTTTATTTTATTAGAGACCGAGCACCGACCAGGGGTCGGCGAGGCCCTATCGAAATTGCTTTGTTTATTATTATTATTTACGCAAATGAATCACATTTTTGAGGGGCTAAAAGTGCTCAGAAACTGACCAAAATTTGGAATATGTATCAGGACTGATGAAAATTTTGATATTTTCTGGGCCTCTTGCTCGGATGTGACAAAACGGCTTGATAGCGCGCCCTAAAATATTGCTTAAATTGAGCCCCTCATTGTGGTTTCACCTAGAAGTATGAAATTTGGCAGGTATACGCAACATGTTGAGATGTACAAAAAAGCCTCCTGGAGGTATACTGTAAACCCAACAGGAAGTCGGCCATTTTGAATTGAATGTGTTATTTTAGGGCTTTTTTTTGCCATTTCCAGGCACTATACTTTAACTAACTCCTCCTACAGATTTAACCTGATCGACTTCGAATTTACATGATTCGCCATTGAAAGACAAACTGTTGTAACTTGACTGTACATGGTCCAATCTGTCCCAAACCTGACATACTTCATAAGAGTCCATGCCTGAGGACATCTACATGGCAATATTGACTCAGAAAATGACAGAAAAATCATCACTTTCCTGTTATATTAGTATGAAATCGTCGACATAGATAGCAGCGGCAGTATTTCAGTTTGACTTTGGGGTTCAGGAAAAAGAGCTGCTGAGAGCTCAGAACAAACCAATATCCACACAATGACCTTAGAAGTAAAGATCAGACAGATGTGTGCAGTTAGCAAGCTAACCATCCAACCGCAGCATACAAATCACAAAGATGTATGTTTAATGGACGACCATTTATGAATCTTCAGGTATACAGGATGTTGTCATAATCTATCAACATAGGAACGCATCACAAACCGGTCTCTAAAATAAGAAAAACAAGTTCTAATCTTCTCAAGATAATAATTTGTTATTTTTGTTAAAATAGGGACAACAATAAAGAGGATTGTTCCTGTTTTTGGGAAAACGTAAACTCATGTTTACAGTATTTTGCAGAGTTCACTCATTTGTTACTGGACCCGATTAACAACACAAGATGGTGTCATCTGCGTAAAAGTGTATATCAGTATTACAGGCAGCTGCTACACCTGGTTATAGTGATGCAACCAACATAAACAAGTTTATCAGATGGGATAGACATGCAACCCCTATAACTGATACCTTCACAGCTGCACCTCTATGTGAACGTCAGGCTCAGTCAGCCTTGAGGAATGAAGGTAAACTATAAACCGATAATATTTTAGCAGTGAGACTGTGAGAAAGACTTTATAGGTCTACTAACAACAGCTGTGACACTATAAGGTTCTGAGGCGTTACGCCTTTTAATCCAATAGTACATGCCCTTCACAGTTCTACCTCTGATATGGAACTATCATGAAATATTTGACTCATTTCTTGTTTCATAGTTCATTTCAGGCAGGAACCCCAAAATCAAAGGATTTCAGTCTATCAATTACAATAAAAAGATATATCACAATTGACCCTTCATAGGTCCCGCCCCTTTTTCGCTCTGTGCTCCAATAAGAGTCGAGCATTCCTGTCAGAACCTCGGACACCTTTCCTGTTCTACTTAGATGTGCTACGTCTGTTCAAAGGTAACATTACTATGGAAGTCACATTACACACATTACAGGCTATAGTCACATCTTAAGGTAGCTAATGTTAGCAAAACGCTTCACCCACAGGAGCTTTCCTCGTGCGCTGTCGTTGTTTCATTCAGAGAAAATGACTTTCCTTTCCCCGGCATGATATCTATGTGCACGCAGCATCAGCCTCAGGTATCCACAAGAACAACAAAGACCAACAGAATGATGTCATAATTAGTGGAATAACGGAAACATGACTTCACTGTTCACTCTTCTCTCTGCAGGCAGCAGAGAGGCTTCCACGGCGTTAACCTGAGTGCTCTTCACGGTGCTGCAGTAGATGAGTTTTACAGGCAGCCCATAGTGGTACGTGGACCATAACTCCATTCACTACAAGTATGTGTCAGAACAATAACCTGCATTAATGATTTCATATTCTAGTGGAGATCTCAACGTTTGTAAAGACACAACATATGTGTGTGAAATAATGCAGAGGGCATCTCAAATACTTCCAGAACACTCTGTTGGATTTGGTTGCAGTCACAAGTGCTGATTGGCTGATTGCAGAAAGACGCATACAGGTGATTGGAAGCCATAGAACACTGCTGCCTGTCAGCTGTTACTCAGGGATCAAAAACCCTATTCAATATTAGTTACACAAAATAATATCAGTTCTATCAGGTCAATTATTCCAGCTCTTCTCCAACATACATGACCTGTGGCTTTATCTGCCCTGAAGAAAAAATGCCCAAAATAAACAATTATAGATTATACATAGATTCTATTTTTAATATATTTATTTTTCTTCTTCAGGACACATTTGAGATGCAGATCCTGATGGCCAGGTCTGTCAAGCACCGCATCAACTTCATGGAGGCTAAAGAAGAAGATTTACACAGGTTAGATCATCAACATCATCATCATCGAGGCTGATTACTGAGGTTTCACTGGTAGAACTGTACTTTAAAGGTCCCATATCGTGCTCATTTTCAGGATCATACTTGTATTTTGTGTATCTACTAGAACATGTTTACATGCTGTAACGTTCAAAAAAAACTTTATTTTCCTCATACTGTCGGCCTGAATATACCTGTATTTACCCTCTGTCTGAAACGCTCCGTTTTAGTGCATTTCGACGGAATTGCAACGAAATTGCAACAGAATTGCGTTGCTAGGCTACAGCTTGGGTCCATGTGTACTTTCTGTCAGCTGATGACATTCACATACACTGCAACCAGGAATAAACTGGGACACATTTAGAATGTTTACGTTTAAATCTGTGTAAAGGGCGTAAATATTGTATATTTGTGACATCACAAATGGACAGAAATCCTGACAGCTTGTTTCAAATGCAGAGTTTCTGAATACGGGCTGTGTGTATTTCCCTGTGGATTGAGTGTTTCGATACTTTCACAGTATTTATATAGGACTTAAGTCTGCTTTATAATAAAAAAAACATGAAAATCACACTTTTTTATAATATGGGACCTTTAAGGAGTGCATTTACTGTACAAGCAGTAGGCTATATAAACATTTAATAAACACTATAATGCAGATATAAGGTCTAAAAGAAAGCCAATCACCACCATCATAATCCAAAACTAAATGCATTATGGGTTAAAGTAAAGTTGACTTCTACACTTCCTGTTTGTTGTTGTTGTTGAAGGGAGCTTTAAGGGCGTTTTCACATTAGGTACGATTGATCCGTATCGTGCCCGAGAACGATTGCTCCCCCCTCTCCGTTCAGCTTTCACATTAGTAAAGTTGGTCCGTACCCGAGTACACTTGCGTTTATGTTGAGATCAGTTTTATACAGATTTTGGAGGAGACCATCGGCGTTGAAAACAGCCTGCCCTTTCAAAACTACTCGCTGACTGCTAACGTAACTCACGTTAAATAGTGGTCCAATTCCGTGTTTTGGTACGGTTGGCTTTCACACCTGATGCGAACCGTACCCGAGTCCACATGAACCGTACTCCACACCACCTTTTCAAGTGGACTCGGGTACGGATCGACGAACCGTGGAGCGTTCACACTTATCAAACGAATTGGACTTTGGGGACAAGGGTACTCGGATCGGGGCCTGTGATGTCAAAGCACCTTTAGATCCCTGTACTAGGAACCTATACCACTATAAATAGGAATTAATCAGCAGCACATGGAGAGAAAAGGACATGGCCTTACTGCCGTTACAGTATTTGAAGTCAGAACACCAAAGATTGGAGGATGTAGCTCGACGATCCCTGGTGTAAAAGGACACCGCAAAGAAAAACAGAGAATGTATGAAATGATCGGTCATACTGATGCAACCAGTGATTTAAATGCTTACATACATGTTGGAAATAATTCATCAAAATGCAGAAAAACTTCCCGAGACTAAGAATCCAACTTGTGTTTGTGTTCCTCCAGAATGGAGATTCCCTTTGTGTTCACACTGCTGCAGTCTGGTCTGGTCCATGGACTCGCCTTCTGGTTCGACGTGGCCTATCTGGGATCCAAGTAAGAAATAGCCTGAAACAGTTTGACATAAAGAGCGCTGCAGGGATTTCTGTAGGCCAACCAGGAAGTGATCATCGCCCTGGTTCCCTCCACTAACAGCCAATGGGATTGTTCCAGAAAATAAGCTCTGTGGCAAACACATGTTTATGATATTTACACGTTTTGTTCATCAAGATAATCTCCATTAACGAACACCACTGTATGATTTTTGAAGTGTTAATGCAACGTTATACTATATACAATACGTATACTCAACGAGGCTGTAAAGGAGGATGAGTCGGCGTGATGACGTTTAGCAGTCTCACTTAGCCACTTGTTAGAAACCGCCTTTTTTAAAGGTCCCATATTGTAGAAAGTGACATTTTCATGGCTTTTATATTATAAAGCAGGTTTAAGTCCTATATAAATACTGTGAAAGTATCGAAACGCTTAATCCACAGGGAAATACACACAGCCCCATATTCAGAAACTGAGCTTTTGAAACAAGCCGTCAGGATTTCTGTCCATTTGTGATGTCACAAATCTACAATATTTAGACCATTTCACAGTTTTAAACGTAAACATTCTAAATGTGTCCCAGTTTATTTCCTGTTGCAGTGGATGTGAATGACATCGGCTGACAGGAAGTACATGGACCCAAGCTGTTGCCTAGCAACGCAATTTTGTTGCAATTCCATTGAAATGCACTAAAACGGAGCGTTTCAGACAGAGGGTTAATACAGGTATATTCAAGCAGACAGCATGAGGAAAATAAAAGGTTTTTAAACATTAAAGCATGTAAACATGTTCTAGTAGAAACACAAAATACAAATATGAACCTGAAAATGAGCACGATATGTCCCCTTTAAGACACATAAAGGCTTCAAAATTCACCAGTGGGATTTTATTGATGTATCTCACTTGGAGTCGGTGTGAGAATGCTGTAATGTCTCTGTCTGCCTCTACAGGTCAACAGTGTGGCTCTCCACAGCTCCCACGGAGCCTCTGACACGCTGGTATCAGGTCAGATGTTTGCTTCAGACGCCGCTCTTCGCCAAGCTGGGACAAACTCTGTCTGGGACTGTCCTGCTGGCCGCTAACAACAGGTACAACTGTGTCTCCTCTGAAATCCTTGACTGGGACAAGATCAATCAGGAAGCTTGTTTTCTGTCTATAACTTGTGAGTGTAAGAAATAAATCAGGAACATTTTCCACATTCACAGGCAGAGCTATGACATCCACATCACCGCCACAGTCGAGCAATCAGGCTTCAGATCTGGGAACGTCCTGGACCTCAAGAACCCTTTCTTCCGGTTACTCCTTTTTCCTCTCTCATACATTGAACAATAGAACCAGATGCTATTATTTTCACAGTGACATACTGTATAATATGCAGGGCAATCTGCTTTATATTGAACTGAGCCCTTTGATTTCCTTTGGATTATACCTTTAATACTAGAGAGCTGTATGGAGGCCCTAAGAGGCTCGTCTGTATTGTTTTCTCTCAGGTGTTATCAGCTGGGGAAAGTTTTGCCAAGATCATTTTTCTAAGATTGTTTTTTCATTTGTTAAAACAGGTGAAACTCACATCCAGTCTCCTCCCCGAGGTTGAGCTCGTTCAGAGTGGGAACCTCAAACGGGACATGCCGCTGAGCCCGTTCCCTCCATCGTAGGACTCGGTGCCGTGCGGAGCGATGCCCAGCGAACCGGCGTGTGCCAACGATCCGGGCTCGAGCAGAGTGTCCGTCAGGTGAGCTGAGAGGCGCGGCGCGTTTCCCGGCAGTATCGGCCTTGAGGTTCCCACTCTGAACGAGCTAAACCTCAGGGAGGAGACTGACGGTGGGTCCACGAAACCGTTCAGCTTCAGACGGTTGATCTGCACACCGGTACCGGTACGAGGCAGCAGCAGCAGGACGATGGAGTGCAGCTAGCTGGCTAGCATATAGTCGATCTAGTATGCGCTCTGACCCCATGATGACACATGTTGAGTGACGGCCCCCTCATTTGCGTAATGAGGCAGAAATGCATAAAGAAATGTAAAAAGAAAAGAATACAGAAATAAATAAGTTTGGGGAAATAAATAAGGGGTGAAATGCAAAGAAAAAATTGTGCAGAAATAAATAAATGCATTTAAAAATAAATATAAAATAAATTAAAAAATAAATGAATAGAAATAAATAAATAAATAAAAGGGAAAATGATACAGAAGAGTAAAGAAATAAATAAGTGAATTAATACAAAGACAAACAAATAAATAAAGAAGCAAATTAAAACAGAAATATCAATTTATGTCACATTTTATCAATTAATTAATGGCTACATTTATTTTTTATATTATTTTTGCTACATTTAATCACATATTTATTTATTTATTGAGTCATTTATTTATTCATTAATTTATTTTTGGCAGGTTCTGTCCTCCATACGCTTCAGCCTCTTGTGGCTGAAATTAGTATTACAACAACAAACAAAAAAAACAACAATTCACCTGCCAAAAACTTTTCACAGTTACTTAGAAAAATGATCCTATCAGAACTTATTTTTCCCACCTGTAAACACAGGTTGTGCATCTCAGGGCTTCCATAGTGGTGCTTCATAAAGCCTGATTAAGTCTTATTTTTAGTAAAGTCTGTTTCATGAAGGAGGTTTAAATAAGTCTGACCTGATCCTATGGACTCAGATCTACGACGGAGTATTAGGGCCACATTGAGGAAAAAAATTCGAGAATAAAGTCATAATATTATGAGAATAAAGTCGTTACTTTACGAGAAAAACAGTCGTAATATTAGGAAAACATATTACCAGCAACCAACAAAACGGGCGAGAGGACAACTCAGTTTCTTTCACAATCTTTTCCAGGTCCTGATACTGATGATAATGTGCTGCTGAAGAGCCAAGAGATGAAGTATTTGGTTATTAGTGAAACCTAAACTAAAGTAGAACTTCACAAGATGCTCCACGTTCCTCATTTTCACACTATTTCCCCTCTAAAATAACACGTAAAACTTATGACTTTATTCTCGTAACATTACGACTTTTTTTCTCGTAAAGTTATGACTTTATTCTCGTAATAATACAACTTTTTTCTCGTAAAATTACAACTTTATTCTCGTAATATTCCGACTTTTTTCCTCGTAAAGTTATGACTTTATTCTCGTAATATTACGACTTTTTTCTCATAAAGTTCTGATTTTATTCTCGTAATATTACGACTTTTTTTCTTGTAAAGTTATGACTTTATTCTCCTAATATTGACTTTGTTCTTGAAATCTCAGATTTTTTTTTTCCTCAATGTGGCCCTAATACTCCTAAGTCGTACAGATCAGTCAGGCAATAAGTCCAATAAAAAAAAAATAAAAAAACTTTCAATGACAGGTGAAATGGTGAAACTGTGACTGTGTGCAGGTTGGCGACTTGGTAGAGACCTCCGGACCATAGGCGACCAGGAGGTCCAGGGAGGAAGGCCTCTCTCCTCCAGGAGAACGGAGGTAAACCTTAGTAAACATAACCCACATGCACATTAATGAGTGATCAAAACATGCACAGCTTCCATACTGCAGGCAGATAAGAGCTTCCTGAAGGATCCACAAGAGGGCAGCAGCGAGCCGACAATACTGTAGAACAGGGTTGGCTTACTATGTCAAAATTTTGACTTTTTTAACTTCTAAATCTGGACTTAACTCCTATAGAAAGTCCTAAATGTGACAAAATATCTCAAAATTATGATAATTCTTACTAGTATCCCATAGTTTTGGTGTGAAAGGTCATTATTCTGACTTAAAACGTCAGAGATTTGACTCATTATCAATAACTATGACTTATTACGTCAAAATTTTGACTTTTTTTTTTACTCAAATTTTGACAAAGTATCTCAAAAGTGAGGCTTAAAAAATGAAAATCTCATACTTCTCTGCAATTTTTACACTGTGCAAAGTCATCCAGTGGGCCGGATGGGACCCTTTGGCGGGCCAGTTCTGGCCCTCGGGCCGTATGTTTGACACCCGTGCTGTAGACCGTTCATCTGTAATAATAATAATAATAATAATAATAATGCAGACAGAGGCAGAGCAATTACTTTATTTTTAATTGATGAATAAAGACTCTAAATGTCCCGTAGGTGTGGATGGTGTGTTATGTGATTGATTCTATTTTCACTGTGGATGCTGTATCTCTGATCATTTAGCTATTCTCTGCATCTTGCACAAAGAAATCCAATTTGATTTTTTTTTACTTATTTTACTACTATTAAAATCCAGCTTCCATAAAATGTTAAATATCATAAGATTGTTATTATTTTTACCATCTGTCTCTTTCATCTCAGGAACCTCATAAGGAATCATCAGATGTCACAGCTCCACACAGCACAACTTGTTGTTCTTTAAAGGTCCCATATCATGCTCATTTTCAGGTTCATACTTGTATTTTGTGCCTCTACTAGAACATGTTTACATGCTTTAATGTTAAAAAAACTTTATTTTCCTCATACTGTCTGCCTGAATATACCTGTATTCACCCTCTGTCTGAAAAGCTACGTTTTAGTGCATTTCAATGGAATTGCAACAGAATTGCGTTGCTAGGCAACAGCTTGGGTCCATGTTTACTTTCTGTCAGCTGATGACATTCACATACACTGTGACAGGAAATAAACTGGGACCCATTTAGTATGTTTACGTTTAAAACTTTGAAATGGTCTAAATATTGTGGATTTGTGACATCATAAATGGCCAGACATCCTGACAGCTTGTTTCAAACGCTCAGTTTCTGAATACGGGCTGTGTGTATTTCTCTGTGGATTAAGCATTTCAATACTTTCACAGTATCTATATAGCACTTAAACCTGCTTTATAACATAAAAGCCATGAAAATGTCACTTTTTACAATATGGGACCTTTAATACAGTTTGGTGCTGAATATAAAGACAAAGTCAAAGTTGACTTTACTATTTTTTTTTTTAAAGGTGACATCTATTTAGTATAATCTTCAGATTTTGTATCTGTGTATACTGTATTCATACCCAGAAATCACAATGTTATGAAAGACGTGCATTGTATTACACATTCAAGCATACATGTTTGAATGTGTAATGAGATGCAAGTCTTTCATATACCAGCAGCAGTTTTCTCTGTGCACATCATTCATTGGCTGTAATAAAATGTTCCCCTCACAAACTGGATTAATGGGATTCATTTCCTGTTGAATGCACACAGTGTAAACCAGGTGTTATTTGCCTGAATTACAGAACAGTAGTTACAGTAAATTGAAGTCTTGTGAAGTATTACTACTCGGCCATGCGCTGCTACCTTTACATCTATAGAATATAAAATGCTGTATGTGGTTTGATGTGTTGAACTCCATCAGAACAAAATGATGAAAAACATTTTTTAGAATTCAGAGAACTATAATTATAGCTTTGCAATTGTCAATTTTACATTTGTGACAAACCTGTGACTGACCCTACAGGCTCTGAATTATTTTAAAAATATTTTTATTGTATTTTATATTTTATATTTTTATGTCTATAAACCAATACACCAAAGCAAATTCCTTCTATGTGGAATCCTTCTTGGCAGTGAACCTGGTTGTGGTACTGATGGAGCTCTGGCGCCCTCTGCTGGGCCGCCAGTACAACCAGTACAACCAGTACAACCAGTACAACCACACCATCACTCATTAACGGTCCCATAGTGTAGAAAGTGAGATTTTCATGTCTTTTATATTATAAAGCAGGTTTAAGTGCTTTGTAAATACTGTTAAATTATCAAAAACGCTCAATATATAGAGAAATACACACAGCCCGTATTCAGAAATTGTGCATTTGAAACAAGCCGTTAGGATTTCTGTCCATTTGTGATATCACAAATATACAATATTTACACCATTACACGGTTTTAAACATTCTAAATGTGTTCCAGTTTATTTCCTGGTTGCAGTGTATGTAAATAACATCAGCTGACAGGAAGTACACATGGACCCAAGCTGTTACCTAGCAACTCATCTAATGGAAATTTTTAAAGGTCCCATATCGTGCTCATTTTCCGGTTCATACTTGTAATTTGTGTTTCTAACATAACATGTTTACATGCTGTAATGTTCAAAAAACACATTATTTTCCTCATACTGTCTGACTAAATATACCTGTATTTACCCTCTGTCTGAAACGCTCCGTTTTAGTGCATTTTAAATGGAATTGCAACGGAATTGTATTGCTAGGCAACAGCTTGGGTCCATGTGTACTTCCTGTCAGCTGATGTTATTTACATACACTGCAACCAGGAAATAAACTGGGACACATTTAGAATGTTTAAAACCTTGTAATGGTCTAAATATTGTATATTTGTGACATCACAAATGGACAGAAATCCTAACGGCTTGTTTCAAACGCACAATTTCTGCATACGGGTTGTGTGTATTTCTCCGTATATTGAGCGTTTTGATAGTTTAACAGTATTTATATAGCACTTAAACTTGCTTTATTAATATAAAAGACATGAAAATCTCACTTTTTTACAATATGGGACCTTTAAGTGAAAACTAAGTGAAGTCAAATAGATCACTCAAACACTGTGTGCACAGAGTTCACACAATATTAGTCTAATTTCAGATATTTATTAATATAATATTTCACAGCTCAAATGGCTTATTATTATTAATTGGACCATCAACAACCGAAAAAACAGAGATGTTAATAAACATAATAATGTTCATGGTACTAACTGCATTAATCGTGCTTTTAATTTGACATTAAACCGGAAGTGTTGTGGCTGTGCTAGCTAGCGGAACATGGAGGCTAATGTAGCCTAGCATCTGTGTTCGGTTGTTCGCTGGTTATATATATAATAGGGTTTATTAGTGGATAGAATACCACCGATGTGCAGCATGTTGGCTACAGGAGCAGTAAGTACACACCGCTGTTAGCCTACAACGTGAGCTAACGCTAACGTAACGCTAACGTAAGCTAACGGTTGCTGTTGTGAGCTAGGCTCAAGGCCTATAGAAGGAGGCTAGGACACGGGTTTGGGGTATGACGCATGCGCAGTGTGACTGAAGCTGCGGTCCTGTGTTGCGATTGGCTCAATTTCGACGAGTGCAGACCAGATTCTACTGCGCATGTGCTAATCCCCCCGGAGGTATGACGTGTTGATGACGCGTGCCCAGCCTCCTTCTATAGGCCTTGTCCATCACCCCGACTACAGGTGGGTTTAACCTTCCTGTTGTCCTCAGGTCAAATCTGACCCGTTTTCATAATTCAATATATCATAAATATGGATTTGTTTCATACAATTGCCCCAAAATAACAAGGGTGGTCCCCTACTATATGGTCTTTGCAAAAACAATTAATGACCACAACTTTCGTTGAATTCTGGGTGTTTTATTTTAATTGATAGCATCTGTGGACAATTTTTGAGGACCACAGGTGTCATTAAAAAAATGGTTTCAAAACAATATTCTAACTAAACTTTTACATCTACCCATCTGTGATAATCCATCAACAATATGTTCCTCCGATAGTTAAAATAATTCATAATTTCTGCTTTTTTTAAATAAAATTAGGTAGAATTTCACCAAAATTAGATTTATTAAATCCCCCCCAAAAAAGTGTAACACTTGTGGTAATGAGTTGGAATGAGTCGGACAAAAAGGTGTGACACAGAATTGGGTGATAATTTATAGTGTATGATTTATAAACAGTCAAACCGGATTGGGTCAATTTTGACCTGGGAAGATAAAAGTTGCACGGTTGACGGGAAGACAACTTACTTTACACTATACATCCTATATATACCACTTTATAGACTGCACATATGTACATATTACATTTATTTATTGCACATACTACATTTATTTATTGACGGACTGCACACACTATGTTCACCCATTCACTCTGTATCTTTTATATCTCTATTATTGTTTTTATCATTTTTGTATACCTTTACCTCTCCTGTGTTTCACTCTGTTTGCTGATGTTGCTGCTTTGACACCTGAATTTCCCTCCAGGGATTAATAAAGGTTCATCTTATCTCATCTTAACCACCGCACTGGCCCAGGTGGACCGAGAGAAGATCTACCAGTGGATCAGAGAGCCGGGAGAACGCCCTGCTGGAGCTCAGCAAGAAGAGGGAGTCCGTGGCGGACCTGTGGCACTCCTGCGGCACCATAGCGGCTCTGCTGCAGGTGAGTCTGGGGCCGGTGTTCTCCACAGGTGTGCTGGAGTCAGGCCAGGGAGGATCATACTTGTCAACCTTGAGACCTCAAAAAAAGGGATTGTTTCAAAACCAAAGTGGGGGGGTCTGGGGTCCTTCCAGGGGGCCAGTTTATTGGTAGGCCTACTTTTAATTTTACTTTTAATTCTCAGGAAAGAATAATTCCCCCCTCTGGTGTGAACTTGTGGTATAAACAATGCTAATATTCATCAGTTTTTATTAATTCTTTGCTCCTAGAGAGTATTTCTCTCTATTAGTTCTCCCCGTCTCTCACTCACTGAAGGTCCTTTCAGACACAACGCAACAACGCCACCACAGCGCTCTGAAACCCGTTATTTCCAACGGTTTGCGCCACGCCACGACGGCTTTTCGGTGCATCCAGTGTCATTGACTGCGTCCAGCAAAGCCCTAACTCGGGCGCTGCATGCCGTGATGTGCTGCGAGCGCGGCTCAAAGCGTGTTGTGTCGGTTGTGAGCGTACATATATAAATTATACATCTATGGCAAGCCCCCAGGAAGAGCGCCAGTCGGTGATCCGGACTTTCGTAGTGGCCAAACGGCGGTACTGCAACTTCTGTGTCCGTCATGTGATGCCATCGGGCCCAAAAATACTTTTTCCCATAGACTTCTATCGGGAAAGAGACGTCTGTAACTCAGCGGATCATTTATTTTGAGGTGAATCAACTCCCCAGTACGAACACTCTAATAGTCCTTATTTAAATCATCAGGTTTTAAGGTTATAAAACGCACTAATAGCTGAATCCAGAGTTATTTTCCTTCCTCCGTTCATGTGAGTGAGACCCAGACTGAGGCTGGAGCGCAAGCCGTGACGACGGCGTGATGATGGGACCCCGTCATGTTCCATGTGCCCAAGATCCGCCAAGATACGGGTACTTTTCCGGACGGAGGTCGAGCCATTTTGTCTTCATTACGAGAATAAAGTCATAACTTTATGAGAAAAAAAGTCGTAATATTATGACAATAAAGTCATAACTGCAAGAAAAATAGTTGTAACATTACGAGAATAAAGTCATAAGTTTATGAGAAAAAAAGTCGTAATATTACGAGAATAAAGTCATAACTTAACGAGAAAAAAAGAAAACAACACGTAAAATTAATACTTTATAATATTACAACTTTATTTTCATGATATTACGACTTTTTTTCTCATAAACTTTATTCTCGTAATTTTATGACTTTATTCTCGAAATCTCAGATTTATTTATTTTCCTCAATGTGGCCCTAATACTTACCATAGACCTACAACAATGATAAATAAAAATGAAAATGTAAACAAAAAACACACATTATTATGACATCTATATATAGAAATGACATGATGGTTCTGTTCAACGTTTCGTCTCACTGCTTTCTCGTGTCAACTCTGTCCAGGTGCTCTGGTGAAAACTGATGAGCAGGAAGTGATCAAAAGTGAAGTGATTAAAATGTCATTATTGGTGTTCTTTTTGGCCTCATCGTCTCTTTCTCTGTTTCAGGGCAAAATGGTCCTCCAGCTGTCCGAAGAGCCGTCAGCCCGCCTATTGAAGCATGTAGTACGCTGTTACTTACGCCTGTCTGACAACTCCAGGTACGTCATCACTGGAAAGATCACTCCATCTCTCACTCCTGTGTGAGGGAAACGGCAGCACATCTTCCAACAGGAGAAGCCTTATGAAGGACAAATCAAAAGGGGACCAGGGTCCTTATGTTGCGTTAAACCGCCAAATAAAAAATGATGGTTATCATACTGGGTGCATTAGCTTATCTATGATATTGAAAAAAAACAATCATAGCTGCAAGTGAATGATGTTTATTGCTGCAATAGTTTGTAATGAATAATTAAATTTATTGTTTAGTTTAATCCAGAGGTCAGCAACCTTTACTATCAAAAAATAAAAAATCTGTCTGGAGCCGCAAAACATTTGAGCATTGTGATGAAGGTAACACAGTTTATAGTCTAAGTATATAGTATATACTGTAAGTCTAATGCAGTGAGGGCCAAAGAGACAATGTACTACGGAGTATTAGGGCCACATTGAGGGAAAAAACATCTGAGATTTACAGAATAAAGTCAGAATATTACAAGAATAAAGTCATAAGTGTACGAGAAAAAAAAGTCTTAATATTATCATAATAATGTCATAATATTACGAGAATAAAGTCATAACTTTACGGGAAAAAACGTTGTAATATAACGAGAATAAAGTCATAACTTTATGAGAAAAAAAGTCGTAATATCAGAATAAAGTCATAATATTACGAGAATAAAGTCATAAGTGTACGGAAAAAAAAGTCTTAATATCAGAATAATGTCATAATATTACGAGAATAAAGTCATACCTTTACGGGAAAAAAAATCGTAATATTACGAGAATAAAGTCATAACTTTACGAGAAAAAAAGTTGTAAATCTCAGATGTTTTTTTCCCTCAATGTGGCCCTAATACTCCGTTGTACATTTGCACTTTGGCCCTCACTGCATTAGACTTACAGTATATAGCTATATCGTTGGATTTACAAATAGAGAATGATATTCATTAAATTACTTTTATTACTTGGTACGAGGTGGAAATGGATCCTACATTTCCCATAATGCAACTTGATAGCGTATTCAGTTCCATTCTCACAGAGAACTGTGCGTCAGGAAAACGTCCTGCAAAGACTCGAGGAGGACACTGATGGACGACTGGTCCATTTCTGGTACCGAGCACCTTTCTAGGGTCAATAGCCTGCATTCCAGGACGTCACACACAGCACTGGGACAAAAGGACCTGAGCTTACAGTGTCCATTAACTGATATACTGTATATAGTACCAATAGGAAGCTTGTTTAACAGGCTGTTTCTGATGCAGGAACCACAGAAACTGGGCGGCTTCACCTCAGCCCAGTCGGGGTGAGCAGACCCGAGGACGCCCGACAGCTCCAGAGGAGAATCAATCCATCGGAACCATATTACGACTTTTTTTCTCGTAAAGTTATGACTTTATTCTCGTAATATTGCGACTTTTTTTTCTCGTAAAGTTATGACTTTATTCTCATAATATTACGACTTTTTTTCTCGTAATATTATGACTTTATTCTCGTAATATTACAACTTTTTTTCTCGTAAAGTTATTACTTTATTCCTGTAATATTACAACTTTTTTTCTCGTAAAGTTATGACATTAATTTCGTAATATTACGCATTTTTTTCGTAATATTATGAGTTTATTCTCGTAATATTACGACTTTATTCTCGTAATATTATGACTTTATTCTCGTAATATTCTGACTTTAGTCTCGTAATATTACAACTTTTTTCTCGTAAAGTTATGACTTTATTCTCGTAATATTACGCATTTTTTTCTCGTAAAGTTATGACTTTTTTCTCGTAATATTACGACTTTTTTTTCTCGTAATATGACTTTATTCTCGTAATATTACGACTTTTTTTCTCATAAAGTTATGACTTTTCTCGTAAAGTTAGGACTTTATTCTCGTAATATTACGACTTTTTTTTCTCGTAATATGACTTTATTCTCGTAATATTACGACTTTTTTTCTCATAAAGTTATGACTTTATTCTCGTAATATTACGACTTTTTTTCTCGTAAAGTTATGACTTTTTTCTCGTAATATTACGACTTTTTTCCCTTGTAAAGTTAGGACTTTATTCTCGTAATATTACGACTTTTTTTCTCGAAATATTACGACTTTATTCTCGTAATATTACGACTTTTTTTCTCGTAATATTATGACTTTATTCTCGTAATATTACAACTTTTTTTCTCGTAAAGTTATGACTTTTTTATCGTAATATTACGTCTTTTTTTTTCGTAAAGTTATGACTTTATTCTCGTAATATTATGACTTTTTTTCTCGTAAAGTTATGACTTTATTCTCGTAATATTACGACTTTTTTTCTCGTAATATTACGACTTTTTTTCTCGTAAAGTTATGACTTTTCTCGTAATATTATGACTTTCTTTTCTTGTAAAGTTAGGACTTTATTCTCGTAATATTACGACTTTTTTTCTCGTAATATTATGACTTTATTCTCGTAATATTCCGACTTTCTTTCTCGAAATATTACGACTTAATTCTCGTAATATTACGACTTTTTTTCTCGTAATATTATGACTTCATTCTCGTAATATTACGACTTTTTTTCTCGTAAAGTTATGACTTTATTCTTATAATATTATGACTTTTTTTCTCATAAAGTTATGACTTTATGTGCTCTCTGTCAGTTCTTTCAGTATTCAGCTTGTCTTTGTTCTGGACCAGTACATCAACTGTTCCACAAGCAACCCACTGTGAAGTCTGGTGTAGATGACTTAACGTCACCTATTGTAGCCGCCGCTGCTGCTGGGTACTGTAGTTCTTCTCTCTCCTGACAGGAGGTCATTGTGAGGGAGCCCCTCCATTTTAGTCCTGGCTCAGTCTGTGTAATCTGAGCTGGGAATCTGATCTGAAGCTGTGGATTATTAATGCCTCAGAACCTGAGCAGGGAACACACATGAAGAGCACAGAGAGAATATTAATATTCAAAACTCCCAGACGTACAGTATGTGTGTGTGAGCTGTGAGGTGCGTAGTGATGTGATGACCTCAGAGGTGATCTGGGGCCAGTTTGTTAGATTGATGGTGATGGTGACGGTGACGGTGATGGTGATGGTGATGGGGAATCTCTCCTCGTCCTCGTGGCCTGCAGATAAACTAACCTGATCAAAGTTTGATGAGCGCGGCTTAGTAACAGGACACGGGACAGAAAACACTGTGGCTCTCTGTGGTGGAGCTCTGCTGGTCCTCCTCCACCTGCTGCTGGCATGGTGGGATACAGGAGGTGGTCCAGGACCAGGTCTGGGCTGATTGTAATCCTCTGACAGCAGACAGGGAAACACCAGTGTAGAGCGGCAAACATGACGGCCATGACGGCTCTGTGATAGATGCTCGAAGGCTGCAGCATACGTAGCACAAAGATTAGTAGTCTGCATGTCGTGTCATATACTTCGGTTATCTCTAAACAGCCCACACAGCAGTCCCTCTTATCATCATCATCATCATCATCAGTGTGTTTACATGACATGCACTACTCTCCTCATCCAGGGATCCAACTCTCAGAAGAGTTGAGCCAAACAGGTGACCAGGCGTCAGGACAGAGAGGATCTGGAGAGAGAGAGAGAGGAGGAGGAGGAGGAGGAAGAGGAGGGCCAGGTGAGCGTCACAGAGAGGGGACTCTGGCGTTCATCACTGCAGCGTGGCATGCAGTAGGACAGCAGCAGCAGCAGCTCCCGGGCCGTGTGATCTGTTCCAGCAGCACAGACCGGGACTCAGGGATGATCCTGCAACAGGTCAGACTTCTTCTTCTCCTTGTTCTTCTTCCTCTGGCTGCTTTTACTTTACTTCTAAAGGGCTGTGACCACTTCCTTTATTCTATGTTTTAAAGAGACATTTAAAGAGATAAGGCTCTCCAGTTTCAGCTGTATACGAGATGTTGTCCCTTTACAATGAGCCATTACTTCAATTCAAAACTCCCTTGACTTTCTGATCCATTTTATCTTGTGTTTTTGTTCTGTTGTTTAATCAATCTAAAAGTATTTCTCTTTGTCATGTATTATTGTATTTAATGTCTTTATTTGAAGTCAGTGAGCCGATCCTGACAGCATCACTGCAGCCTGACAAAAAAGGTGGTTTTGATGAAATGCGTTTACAGCCCAGATTCTGTACGTCGTTCATGAGATAAATTGTGTGTTTTGAGCACGAGTTGAGACCAGCGGCGAGTCCTAGTTCAGGCCATCAGTGAAAGGAATGCCGGGACCATTACGGGGGATTTGGGGAGATTAGTTGGCTTAGCGAGCGCGACAACAGAGACAGAACAAAAAGTGCAGGACGGCAGAGAATGCAGTGAAAAACATCACCGAGCAGCAGCAAAAGAACATCCAGATCAGCTTAGTGAGCCGTGAACAGCACCGGGGCTGGGTGAAGGTTACTGGTGCCATGTGGAGCACACATCCTAATGCAGCTCCACCCTGCAGGGGTCTGTCTGTGGTTCCTACTGCTGCTTCAACGCTTCACTCATTCCTACCGTGGATGTAGAACAGCGTGAAGATAGAGGAAATGGACCTGTAGCCTCTATAAGGTGCAGCAAAAGGTTCTGTAGGGATATACTAAGCTTTATTTAAGAATTTATGAACGTAGCTTATCATCTAAATAAGGAACACATGCAGTAATTATTTACTTTTTCTATTGTGGACTGTCAAATACAAATGAATATGAATTAGTTTTGCTGATGAAATCCTCATCATGAACTGTAAACATCAGTAACTGACTTCTTTTGTATAGATGGCCAACGCGTGAGACAACAAGGAATGGCTTCCACAGCGAGTGGCCTCCGTAAGTCTGAGATTATGGTTTACTTTTCAGAATATTAGCCTGAGGACAACATGTGTCACTAGTTCACTGAATTCATATAGAATAGTGTGGATGTACATTTGTGTTAGAACAATACCTGAGTGATGCTGGCCTGCTGGTTAACACTTTAAATCGAGTCTCCCTCTGTGCAGAGCTTACTCTAGTCTGGGCATCCCAGCATACAAAACATGCTAATTAAGACTTTTAATATTGGCTCAAAGATTGAGTCACAAGTTGAATTAACTAATTATAGTATATGATTTATAGAGCTGATAAAGTAGACATCTTATCTTCATATTACACACATGAGTATAAGCCAGGGGTCAGCAACCTTTACTATCAAAAGAGCCTTTTTAGGCAAAAAAAATCTGTCTGGAGCCGCAAAACATTTGAGCATTGTGATGAAGGTAACACAGTTTATAGTCTAAGTATATAGTATATAAGTCTAATGTAGTGAGGGCCAAAGAGACAATGTTTAGGGCCACACTGAGGGAAAAAACATCTGAGATTTAGAGAATAAAGTCAGAATATTACAAGAATAAAGTCATAAGTGTACGAGAAAAAAAAGTCTTAATATTATCATAATAATGTCATAATATTACGAGAATAAAGTCATAACTTTACGAGAAAAAAGTCGTAATATTACGATAATAAAGTCATAACTTTACGGAAAAAAAATGTCGTAATATTACAAGAATAAAGTCATAACTTAAGGAGAAAAAAAAGTCGTAATATTACAAGAATAAATTCATAACTTTACGAGAAAACAAAGGCACAATATTACGAGAATAAATTCATAACTTTACGAGAAAAAAAGTCATAATATTACGAGAATAAAGTCATAACTAAACAAGAAAAAAAGTCAAAGCTTAACGAGAAAAAAGTCGTAATATTACGAGAATAAAGTCATAACTTGACAAGAAAAAAAGTCGTAATATTACGAGAATAAAGTCATAACTTAACAAGAAAAAAAGTCGTAATATTACGAGTATAAAGTCCTAACTAAATGAGAAAAAAGTCGTAATATTACGAGAATAAATTCATAACTTTACAAGAAAAAAAGTCGTACTATTACGAGAATAAAGTCATGACTTAACGAGAAAAAAGTCGTAATAATACGAGAATAAAGTCATAACTTTACGAGAAAAACAAGTCGTAATATTACGAAAATAAAGTTATAACTTCACGAGAAAAATAGTTGTAATAGTACAAGAATAAAGTCATAACTTTATGAGAACATTTTTTGTAATATGAGAATAAAATCATAACTTTACGAGAAAGAAAGTCGTAATATTACGAGAATAACATCATAATATTACAAGAAAAAAAGAAAATAACACGTAAAATTACTACTTTATAATATTATGACTTTATTCTCATTAGAGCTAAAGTACCATGTAATGATAGTCTTTATCAGGATAACTGTCCTTCTCTTCTCAGGCATCCAGGGGGACGACAACCTCCAGTCCATGCTGGTGGGGACGGTAATGAGGAAAATCAAGTCTCGTACCTGGAAGAAGCAGCGCTACTTCAAACTGCAGGATGACTGCATGACCATCTGGTACAAGTCCAAGAAGGCTGGCAACACCCACTCCACATGTAAGAACACATGATTCACAGATGAGAAGGTCCTCAACATGACCCTGATGGTAACCCAGTGGTGATGAAGCTGACACAAGACTTCACCACGTTCATTATAGTAGAGCTCTGCTATCTGATATACAGTATACATCCATGATGTGAAAACCGAGGGTCGAGTTTGTCTTCCTGTTGCAAAGATTCACTTATGTACAGTTCTTTATTTTGTACGGAGCCCCCCTAGAGAACCCCTCCTAGGAGAACATTTTTATTAATTCGTTCCCTCGAGTTACCTAACCCGAGGGAACGAGTTACCTAACTCGAGGGAACGAGTTACCTAACCCGAGGGAAGGAGTTACCTAACTCGAGGGAACGAGATACCTAACTCGAGGGAACGAGTTACCTAACTTGAGAGAACAAGATACTAACTGGAGGGAACGGGTTAATAAAATGTTCTCCTAGGGGTCTAGGGGGGCTCCGTAATTTTGCTATTTTCTTCCTGCAAGGCTTTTTTTGCATTTTTCTTTCTTAGAAGCTGATTATGGCAGCGTTCCTCAGAGTTTTGCGTAATTAATCGTTGATGACCACCTAGAGATCGTACAGTCCCCTAGCTTTTTGATTAATAACTGATCATCACAGATAGTTTTTTTACTGTATACGACAGAAGTTGATCAGTTTTCCATCCCGTGCCCAGTTTCAGTGAGCGATGTGGAGGCGATACGAGAGGGCCACCAGTCCGAGGTGCTGCTCAGCATCGCCGACGAGTTCCCGGCCGACCGATGCTTCACGCTGGTCTTCCGCGGTCGCAGGGGCAACCTGGACCTGGTGGCCGAGTCGGCCGAGGAAGCACAGTCCTGGATCAGAGGCACGAGGAAGCTGATAGAGAACCTGGAGAACATGGGGGAGCGGGAGAAACTGGACCAGTATCCTTCACTCAGTGTTTGCAGTCCAATGTTTGCTGTTTGCAGTCCAACCAAACTCTACACGTTTTCATTTCTCATGTCTCTTTGGTTTGAGTTGTGCTTTATGATTAAATCCCATCATCTAGCATAACTAAAGGTGAATGGTTGGATGGTGAGACTATTAAAATCAAAGATTTTATCCCTCTGGTAGTATGAAGGATTTCAGGCAGGATTGATACCCCAGTAATATCCTCAGAAATGTGTCCATATTGGAAGATTCTGCACCTCATAATTTATGTCCAATGTTCAGTTACTTTGCACGGCAGATGGATTCTCACAACGTCAAAAGATCACGCGGAAATTGCAGGATCACGTATCACACATGTCAGGCTGTAATGCATCGTCCAGCAAGCCAGAGCACGGACCAATCAGCATCCTGTGCTGGCAGCTACGAGCGTGGTTTAAAACACGTTTCCGCTCTTCTCCCGTTTGGCTTCGGAAAGAGTTTGATTGACAGGTGGTTCATCCAATCATGTGCCAAGTATTTTTTTTTTTTTTAAAGTGCCTGCCCTTTTCCAAATAGTTTCCAAAGACGGCTTCTGTGGGTCAGGGTGGTGGATGGGGCGCGTAGTGTACTCACCTCCCGTCAAACACCAACAATTAACATGAAATTAAATGAGATTTAAAAGATTTGATGAAATGAAATCAAATTTAGAAAATGAATTAAAATACAAATAGAATAGAAAAGTGCAGGTGTAAGTTGCCCCAAATGCAACAAAGAAAATAAAAGTGAAGTAGAGAAACTAATCCATCAACTGCACAATAGAACAGCAAAGTTTTACATTTAGATTAGAAAGTTGCTTCTGGTTTGGGGTGCACCTTTAGCAACGGACGTAAGAAAAAAAAATGTAACCTGGAGTTTGTCTGGTCATAGGTTTTAATACTTCTTATATGGGCCACAAGTTGACATTTGCCCAGATGGTGTCACTACAGGAAACATGAGGGGGTCACCAAACCATTAGGATTCCTCCTCTGGGGACCATAAAGAACATCCACGGCAAATTCAATGGAAAGCCATCCAATTTTAATATCTTCTGACAGTCTGGCCCAAGGGGGTTATTCAAGTGTCCAGAGTGAATAATTCATCCAATGGGGACCAGAAATATTCACAGCAAATTCAATGGAAATACATCAGTTCTTGTCAAGGAATAAAGGTCAAGGTAAACTTTGACTTGTCCGTGGTGCTAGAGGATGGGATGGGGTCTGACTCACCGGATGTAGACTGTGGGTATACAGTAAGTCTGTCAGTGGTCACGTATCTCACGCAGCATTCTCCTCCCCTTCCACTATCTATTTTGCAAGGGCACCGTCGCTGCATCCTGTGCTTAGCGCCGCCCAGACGACTGTGATTGGTTTAAAGGAGGGGTCAGCAACCTTAACTATAAAAAGAGTCATTTTAGGCAAAGAAAAATTAAAAAAATCTGTCTGGAGCCGCAAAACATTTGAGCCTTGTGATGAAGGTAACACAGCTTATAGTCTAAGTAAAACATCTGAGATTTACAGAATAAAGTCAGAATATTACGAGAAAAAAGTCATAACTTTACGGAAAAAAAGTCGGAATATTACGAGAAAAAAAAGTCGTAATATTATGTGAATAAAGTCATAACTTTATGAGAAAAAAAGTCATAACTTTACGAGAAAAAGTTGTAATATTACGAGAATAAAGTCATAATATTATGAGGAAAGAAGTCGTAATATTACGAGAATAAACTCATAACTTTACGGGGGAAAAGTCGTAATATTACGAGAACAAAGTCATAACTTTACGAGAAAAAAAGTCATAACTTAACGAGAAAAAAAGTCGTAATATTACGAGAAAAAAAGTCATAACTTAACGAGAAAAAAAGTCGTAATATTACGAGAATAGAGTCATAACATTACGAGAAAAGAAGTCGTAATATTACGAGAATAAAGTCAGAACTTTTCGAGAAAAAAAGTCGTAATATTACGAGAATAAAGTCATAACTTTATGAGAAAAAAAGTTATAACTTTTCGAGAAAAAAGTCATAACTTTACGAGAAAAACAGAAAATTACACGTAAAATTACTACTTAATAATATTATGACTTTATTCTCGTAATATTATGACTTTATTCTTGAAATCTCAGATTTTTTTTTTTTTCCTCAATGTGGCCCTAATACTCCGTCATACCGTCGTACCGTAGACCTACAACAATGACAAATAAAAATTAAAATGTAAACAAAAAACAGTTATTCATTTCCATTTTTAATAATCCACAGGGAGCCACTGGAGAGGAGCTAAAGAGACGCATGTGGCTCCGGAGCCGCAGGTTGCTGACCCCTGGTTTAAAGAAATACATCAAAGCCAGAGTGTTTTTCCACTATAGCAGAACAATACTTTGTGGAGCCAGACCTTTCTTTCTATCGGTGGAGACTAACCAAGCCATAGCTCATAGCAAGGTTGAAGCTCTATTCCTCCGAATGAAATCAGTAAATCTGTAGTGAAAGGAATGAATTTACCTTCCTGGGTTCATGATGCAGTCAGAGCTTTACCGTGCACGTTGAAATGTGCCAGTTTGAGAAGTGAAGTTTATTGTGCAGTGCACCTGACCAGTCCTCACTGAGCATCTCTTCTGAGGCTCAACGAGACACTATTGAATGTGACGCTCTCCTTAAGGGGCGTACCCAGATGGATCGGTGACTGGTTCAAGAAGGCGGACAAGAACAACGACGGCAGGATGAACTTCAAGGAAGTGCAAGATTTACTGAAGATGATGAACGTGGACATGAACGAGCACCACGCTCATCGTCTCTTCACAGTGAGGAAGACATAAACTATGGTCATTCTTAAACATTCAACATAGAGTGTTTGGTTTCCATGGCCGCTGTAAGACCTCATGGGTTGTGATGCATCTATCCACCGAGCTAAAGCGTGTTCCTTTCTCCTCCGTCAGATGGCTGATAAGTCCCAGACGGGTACGCTGGAGGACGACGAGTTTGTGCTCTTCTACAAGATGTTGACGCAGCGGGAGGATGTGCTCAGGGTGTTCCAGGAGTACTCCGGTGACGGCCAGAAGTTATCCCAAAGTGACTTGGAGGACTTCCTGAGAGAGGAGCAGCTGGAGGGGGTTGACATCCAGCAGCAAGCCAAGCAGCTCATTGAGCGCTACGAGCCCTCTGACACAGGTACATGGACGGGATCTTGTATACTGTATATCTTGGTGTTTGGTACTGGATGTTGTACTATTAAAGGTTGGGTGAGAAGGTTCTGATACCACCCTGCTGTATTTCCAGCCAAGCTGCTGAATGCCATGACATTTGACGGCTTCTTGATGTACCTGGGCTCGGCTGAGGGATCCATCTTCAACCCACGGTGGCGGCGCGTCTTCCAGGACATGAGCCAGCCGCTGTGCCATTACTTCATCTCCTCCTCCCACAACACCTACCTGATGGAGGACCAGCTCCGTGGACAGAGCAGCGTGGAGGGATACATTAGGTAATGCTGCTGGGGTAACTCTCCACGGTTAGAAATGTCTTTGTGATGTTCAAATTAGGGATGCACCGATACCGATACCAGTATCGGGTATTGGGTCCGATACTGTGCTCATGTACTCGTACTCGCAAACGGCTCCGATACCACTTTACAGCAGTGTGACGTTAACCTCTCGTCAGCATCTTTCGGGTCCTATTGAACGCGCTCACGCTCCACCTCCCCAGCGGTACGGGCGAGACGGCCCGGTGGTGCGCCGGACCCCGCAGGGCCTGGATTCCGCCTTAGCCAGCGCGCGGCAGTTTTGCTTGAACCCTCTGACTCACGCGTGCGTTAGACTCCTTGGTCCGTGTTTCAAGACGGGTCGGGTGGGTTGCAGACATCGCTGCAGACCCCTGACACCTTTTACGTGGGCCGAGCCCCGCCCTGGGGGCACGACGCGGTTGGGGCGCACTAAGGACAGTGCGCCCCGGTGACACTTTGTCCACGGCCCCGGGAAGCACCTTCACCCCGAGCCTTTCCAAGCCGACCTAGAGCCAGTCACGGCGCACCGCCTCGTATGCGGGACTCCCCAGCCTGCCGTGTGTCGCTCACACCCTCCAGCTGGCCGTTAACGAGGGTCTTTTGGCACAGAGAAGTACTCGTATCGGTACTCGGTATCGGCGAGTACCCAAATGTAAGTACTGGTACTTGTACTCGGTCTGAAAAAAAGTGGTATCGATGCATCCCTAGTTTTCTAGATGGAAAACATGTTTCCGCTCTTCTCCCGACTGGCTTCGGCAAGAGTTTGATTGACAGATGGTTCATCCAATCACCTGCTCAGATGGTTCTGGCATGTCAGGTTACCCCGAGCGCTCCTTCTTCTCAGATTCATAACTAGTCAAATTAGAACACACAGTCCTGTTATTGGTATCTTTGGTGTCACAAAGGAACGTCCATAAATCTGCAGGGAAATCATAGAAAAATTAGGCTTATAAATGATTAAATGACAAATGAGGTTTGCCTATGGCACACATCCGGGATCGCCACTGCAACACATGACGTAACCATTTCCAAATCCACTTCCCAACCATTTTATAGATGTCAGGATGTCCATCAGCACAAATCCCTTACCTAATGGGCTCTCCACTATGCTCCATCGAGCTTCACTGTGACCTGCATAAATCTTCCATCACTCATTAGTTTTACATTCATTAATAGAATAAAGTGCGTCAAATTCTTATGTAGTGATTCGTTCTATTTCATCACCCTCTTGTGACCCTGAGCCAAAAGATGAATGAAGTTGTTGTTGTGCTCAGGGCTCTGAGTCGTGGCTGTCGCTGTGTGGAGGTGGACTGCTGGGACGGTGCCAACGGAGAGCCCATCGTCTATCACGGACACACCTTCACCTCCAAGATCCTCTTCAAGGACGTGGTCAATGCAGTGGGCAACTATGCCTTCAAGGTAGCATCCCCTGTCTGCTTGTAGAAGTGAATCAGTCTTTTCAATTTTTTAATATATCCTTGCCGGAGCAAAAACATCTAGTCGTAAGTTTTATACTAAAAAACAATGAGTGCGGTGACTCTCTGATGTACTTCTTGTTCATGTGTTTCTGAAGACAGTAGTGTTTGGAGCAACGTTCTCTATTAGTTTTACGTTGCACGGGTCACACACTCATGATCACATTGGTCCAAATGTGTCTTTTCAAGTAGATCAGGGGTCAGCAACCTTTACTATCAAAAGAGACATTTTAGGCAAAACATTTGATCATTGTGATGAAGGTAACACAGTTTATAGTCTAAGTATATAGTATATAAGTCTAATGCAGTGAGGGCCAAAGAGACAATGTACTACGGAGTATTAGGGCCACATTGATTGAAAAAAACATCTGAGATTTACAGAATAAAGTCGGAATATTACGAAAACAAAGTCATAACTTCATGAGAAAAAAATTCATAATATTACGAGAATAAAGTCATAACTTTACGAGAAAAAAAGTTGTAATATTATATAGAATATAGAATATTCTATATAATATAGAATCTGGAGGCAACACGACAAGATGTTGCTATCTGAAGCGTTGGTTTCCGTTTGTAGTCCGAGTAGTAAAAAATAGGAGGAAAAAATAAATAAATCTGAGATTTCGAGAATAAAGTCGAAGGTTTACAAGAAAAAAAAGGTGTAATATTATGATGATAAAGTCATAACTTTATGAGAAAAAAGGCTTAATATTACGAGAATAAAGTCATAACTTTACGAGAAAAAAAGTTGTAATATTACGAGAATAAAGTCATAATATTACGAGAAAAATTGTAACATTACGAGAATAAAGTCATAACTTTAGGAGAAAGAAAGTTGTAATATTACGAGAATAGTCATAACTCAACGAGAAAAAAGTCATAATATTACGAGAATTAAGTCATAACTTTACGAGAAAAAAGTGGTAATATTACGACAATAAAGTCATAACCTTAAGAGAAAAAAAGAAAATAACACGTCAAATTACAACTTTATAATATGACTTTTTTTTCTCGTAAACTTCTGATTTTATTCTCGTAATCTAAGATTTATTTTTTTCCCCTCAATTTCCCCTAATACTCCGTCGTACCGTCGTACCATAGACCTACAACAATGATAAATAAAAATGAAAATGTAACTGGAGAGGGGCTAAAGAGCCGCAGGTTGCAGACACCTGAAGTAGACCAAGCATGTTGTTGTAATCCCCTCATGCTGTGCGTTGCACTTGTTTTTTACTTTCATTGCGTAGTAAAGCTGTATCAGCATCTCATTGTACATTTATGAGAGGGAGAACAACCGTGCATGGATATCCAAGACATAATGTGAAAGCCCCATAAAGTCATCTAGCCAGGGATCTGCCACAGAGTGAACATGCATTACAGAGCCTGAGCATCTGTTGAAGATGCATCAGCTGAATGTTGTGTCCTCGTGACCCCTCGTCCATCCGTCTGCTGGTCTCCCAACCAGCCAGCCACAACCCACGGGTATATGGCAGCGGGCGTATTAGCTTTCCCCTATGATAATGCTCTCCAGTGTTAGATTACAAACTCCCTCCCTCCGTCTCCTCCTCTCCCCCCACCCAGGTATCAGAATATCCAGTCATCCTGTCCGTGGAGAACCACTGCAGCGTGGAGCAACAGAGAGTCATGGCCCAACACCTCAACCACATCCTCGGTGACAAGCTGCTGAAAAGCACACTGGACGGCAAGGCCCCCGTCGGACTGCCGTCTCCTGAGGTGAGCAGTGAGTCCGTGGTCTGAACCCCACGCCGCTCTACGTGCCGCCTGTTTCTGTTGAAGATGCCCAGACAGAGCGTTTTTTGCAGTTTGCTGCGTCTTTCGTTGTTGTTGTTGATGATGTTGCTAGGCAACCACCGCATGAGTGCTAGCTTAACACAAACCATGAACTGGCGCTCAAGGTGCTCCTGTAAAAACGTGAGGTGCTCAGCAACGCAAAACGCTTCACTCTCATTGAAACCAGTAGAAAAGGCTGAAACGCACTCTGTCTGAGTTGAGCTCTCTACTTCAGTAAATTTACACACCCGTGGTGCATCTACACAGATCCATTTAGTCTGATTTACTGTGTGATGCACTGTTATGTTGCACTTGTTTATCTAATTCAGGGGTCAGCAACCTTTACTATCAAAAGCAAAAAAAATAATCTGTCTGGAGCCACAAAACATTTGATCATTGTGATGAAGGTAACACAGCTTATAGTCTAAGTTTATAGTATATAAGTCTAATGCAGTGAGGGCCAAAGAGACAATGTACTACGGAGTATTAGGGTCACATTGAGGGAAAACACATCTGAGATTTACACAATAAAGTCTGAATATTACGAGAAAAAAGTTGTAATATTACGAGCATAAAGTCGTAGTATTATGAGAATAAAGTCATAATATCATAAAGTAGTAGTTTTACGTATTATTTTCTTTTTTTCTCGTAAAGTTATGGCTTTATTCTCGTAATATTAAGCATTTTTTTCCTCATAAAGTTATGACTTTATTATCATAATATTACAACTTTTTTTCTCGTAAAGTTATGACTTTATTATCATAATATTGCAACCTTTTTTCTCGTAAAGTTATGACTTTATTATCATAATATTGCAACCTTTTTTCTCGTAAAGTTATGACTTTATTCTTGTAGTATTACGACTTTTTTTTTTTTCTTGTAAACCTTCGACTTTATTCTCGAAATCTCATATTTATTTATTTTTTCCTCCTATTTTTTACTACTCGGACTACAAACGGAAACTTCAGATAGCAACACCTTGTCGTGTTGCCTCCAGATTCTACGTTCATGTGCAGGCATCTGTTTAAAGAGACTACCTGGTGGAGGTGTGATGACAAAGCAGTCTAAAGTCCCATCAGTGTTCTGTCATAAAACCAACAGTGAAGTGATCTCAGCATGGCGGTGGTGTTAGGCAGCTTGATAGAGAGCACCTTCCCTTTCACCCCAAAGCCTGTCAGAGCCTTCTGGGCCATATGATCTGTGTCTACATGCAACACCGGCACCCTGAATTATTCAACACCACAATATGTTTCCCCTCAAGGACCTCAAGGGGAAGATTCTGCTGAAGGCGAAGAAAATCGGCGGTCTGGAGGAGAGTTTCAACGGGATGGTGGAGGACTCTCAGAGCGCAGAGGTCAGCGACGAAGACGAGGTCACTGAAATCAACGAGGATAACCTCCACCGCGAGAGCGTCTGTCGCAGGGTGAAGGTAGGTCGGGTCGGTGCAGACAGCCTGTTACACACAGTCTGATGAGCCGGCCGGATATAGAAGCAGGATGCTCTAGTTCAGTCCTTTTTTAGGATGATGATGAATGGAACACTTAATAGATTAAGCTGAAGGTTTAAATGATTGAATGCATCTTGTTAATCACAGTCGGTAGTTCAGGTCCAGGTTATTTACTGAACTCTTTGGACAGCTGTGGGATGGACTGGACCTGTTTGAATCTCTGCAGCAGTCTGACACGACCGTCTGACGTTAGTACAGTTTTACAGCACATTGCTCTAGACCAGGGGTCAGCAACCTTTACTATCAAAAGAGCCATTTTAGGCAAAATAAATAAAATATAAAATCTGTCTGGAGCCGCAAAACATTTGATCATTGTGATGAAGGTAACACAGTTTATAGTCTAAGTATATAGTATATAAGTCTAATGCAGTGAGGGCCAAATAGACAATGTACTACGGAGTATTAGGGCCACATTGAGAGAAAAAACATCTGAGATTTACAGAATAAAGTCATAATATTACGAGAATAAAGTCATAGCTTAACGAGAAAAAAAGTCGTAATGTTACGAGAATAAAGTCATAACTTTACGAGGAAAAAAGTCATAATATCACGAGAATAAAGTCATAACTTAACGAAAAAATTCGTAATATTACGAGAATAAAGTCATAACTTTACAAGAAAAAAAGAAAAATAACACGTAAAATTACTACTTTATAATATTATGACTTTATTCTCATAATACTACAACAATCTTCTCGTAATATTATGACTTTTTTTCTAGTAAACTTCTGACTTTATTCTTGTAATATTACGACTTTTTTTCCCCGTGAACTTCTGACTTTATTCTCATAATATTACGACTTTTTTCTCGTAAAATTATAACTTTATTCTCGTAATATTACAACTTTTTTTCTCGTAAAGTTATAACTTTATTTTCGTAATATTACGACTTGTTTTTCTCGTAAAGTTATGACTTTATTCTCGTAATATTACAACTTTTTTTTTCGTTAAGTTATGACTTTATTATCATATTATTACAGCTTTTTTCTCATAAACCTATGACTTTAGTCTCATAATATTATGACTTAATTCTCGTAATATTACGACTTTATTCTCTAAAGATTCTCAGATTTATTTTTTTTCCTCAATGTGGTACCGTCGTACCATAGACCTACAACAATGATAAATAAAAATGAAAATGTAAACAAAAAACAGTTATTCATTTCCATTTTTAAAAATCCAAAGGGAGCCACTGGAGAGGAGCTCCAGAGACGCAGGTTGCTGACCCCTGGTTTAGACTAAACTAAAAGACAAAGACGTGTGTCTCCTTGGCGGTGTTCTCTAGTGAGCCGCTCAGAGACACCCAGAAATCTGGCGGAAAAGGATTGCATAAACCTCTGTCATCCCTCATGAAAAATCCAGAGGATTGAAGGGCAGGGAGCAGACACTGGGTGTTAGATAAGGTGATCTGTTTACACCGTGTGTCTGATAGAAAGACACAGGGACAGAGACAGAGACACCGGTGTCTTCTACCCACAGCCATCCACATCTGAAGGGAACTTAGTCAAACCCACTGTTAAAACTCTACACCGTGCATGTCAAAATGTACACGTAGACGAGACAGATGGAGAAGAAGGACGGAGAAGAGGATCTCGTGGTTGCTGTCAAACCAGACCGAGCCATGCCATGCCAGGCTAGGCCAAACCATGGGCTCAGTTCAGCAAGGTGAAGGTTGTACAGTCTCCTCTAAAACGGGTTATTTGATACTCTGAACAGCACTAATTGCAGTCAGTAATCACGTCTGTTGGTAAAAGGAGGTGTAAGTCGGGCCAGGATGTAACATCAACTTCTGCAAATATTTCAATGGGAAGTTCAACTTAAACAGGAGTTCCTATGATAAATAAAATACTAATCACTAATACAAAGCATGTAATCATTTGACCTAGTAGTTTGATACTGCAGACAAATTCAAAATCAAACTTTCAAATACAACTTAAAAGACACATTAAAGGGACTCTATGAAAGTACGAAAATAGTTCACCGAAATGTGTTTCTGAAAACATTTGAGAAATAATCCTGCAGTTTCTGAATCTGTCTTTATTTTGGATCGACAACGTTTATTTTAAAAGTTTCTCGGGAGTTTCGAGAGGCGGAGAGTCGCGTCGGACGCCCGTGATTTACATAAAGTAGCCTAGACCTTAACTTTATGCAAATGAGGAACGGCCGTCGTGACGCTCCGTCTCTCGAATCGCGCCACCACGCTACAAGAATGCATTACGTGGGAATGGGAGGCGTGGAAAGGACGGATCCTGTGGACACGTACCATTAGTGTTGCCGACTTGGCAACTTTCTCGCTAGATTTAGGGACGTCTGGAGCTAGTGCTGCTGGCTGCTGTCATCGGAGAAGAGTTGGTAACACTGGGCTGGGTTTTAAGTTGGATACTGTCGTCATTTAAGCAGTATTTAGTCAGTCAGTTAGGTTTTAATTTAAAAGTTCATCTTGAAACTCTTCTGAAAGAGTCGGGGAGAACTCAAGAGTGGTATTGATGGTACAGGCTTTAGACCAGAGGTCAGCAACATGCGTCTCTGTAGCCCCTCTCCAGTGGCTCCCTGTGGATTTATAAAAATGGAAATGAATAACTGTTTTTTGTTTACTTTTTCATTTTTATTTATCATTGTTGTAGGTGTATGGTACGACGGTACAACGGAGTATTAGGGCCACATTGAGGAAAAATAATAAATCTGAGATTTAGAGAATAAAGTTGTAATATTATGATAATAAAGTTATAATATTATAAAGTAGTAATTTTACGTGTTATTTTCTTTTTTCTCGCGACTTTTTTTCTCATAAAGTTATGACTTTATTCTTGTAATATTACGACTTTTTCTCGTAAAGTTATGACTTTATTCTCATAATATTATGACTTTTTCTCTCGTAAAGTTATGACTTTACTCTCGTAATATTACGACTTTTTTCTCGTAAAGTTATGACTTTATTGTCGTAATATTACGACTTTTTCTCGTAAAGTTATGACTTTATTCCTGTAATATTCCAAATTTTCTTCTCGTAAAGTTATGACTTTATTCTCGTAAAGTTATGACTTTATTCTCGTAATATAACGACTTTTTTCTCATAGTTATGACTTTATTCTCGTAATATTACGACTTTTTTTCTCGTAAAGTTACGACTTTATTCTCGTAATATTATGACTTTATTCTCGTAATATTACGACTTTATTCTCGTAATATTATGACTTTTTTTCTCGTAATATTATGACTTTATTCTCGTAATATTACGACTTTTTTTCATGTTAAGTTATGACTTTATTCTCGTAATATTATGACTTTATTCTCGTAATATTATGACTTTTTTCTCGTAATATTACGACTTTTTTTCATGTTAAGTTATGACTTTATTCTCGTAATATTATGACTTTATTCTCGTAATATTATAACTTTTCTCGTAATATTACGACTTTTTTTCATGTTAAGTTATGACTTTATTCTCATAATATTATGACTTTATTCTCGTAATATTACGACTTTATTCTCGTAATATTACGACTTTTTTTCTCGGAAAGTTACGACTTTATTCTCGTAATATTATGACTTTATTCTCGTAATATTACGACTTTTTTTCATGTTAAGTTATGACTTTATTCTCGTAATATTATGACTTTATTCTCGTAATATTATGACTTTTTTCTCGTAATATTACGACTTTTTTTCATGTTAAGTTATGACTTTATTCTCGTAATATTATGACTTTATTCTCGTAATATTATAACTTTTCTCGTAATATTACGACTTTTTTTCATGTTAAGTTATGACTTTATTCTCATAATATTATGACTTTATTCTCGTAATATTACGACTTTATTCTCGTAATATTACGACTTTTTTTCTCGGAAAGTTACGACTTTATTCTCGTAATATTATGACTTTATTCTCGTAATATTACGACTTTTTTTCATGTTAAGTTATGACTTTATTCTCGTAATATTATGACTTTATTCTCGTAATATTATGACTTTTTTCTCGTAATATTACGACTTTTTTTCATGTTAAGTTATGACTTTATTCTCGTAATATTATGACTTTATTCTCGTAATATTATAACTTTTCTCGTAATATTACGACTTTTTTTCATGTTAAGTTATGACTTTATTCTCATAATATTATGACTTTATTCTCGTAATATTACGACTTTATTCTCGTAATATTACGACTTTTTTTCTCGGAAAGTTACGACTTTATTCTCGTAATATTATGACTTTATTCTCGTAATATTACGACTTTTTTTCATGTTAAGTTATGACTTTATTCTCGTAATATTATGACTTTATTCTCGTAATATTATGACTTTTTTCTCGTAATATTACGACTTTTTTTCATGTTAAGTTATGACTTTATTCTCGTAATATTATGACTTTATTCTCGTAATATTATAACTTTTCTCGTAATATTACGACTTTTTTTCATGTTAAGTTATGACTTTATTCTCATAATATTATGACTTTATTCTCGTAATATTACGACTTTATTCTCGTAATATTACGACTTTTTTTCTCGGAAAGTTACGACTTTATTCTCGTAATATTATGACTTTATTCTCGTAATATTACGACTTTTTTTCATGTTAAGTTATGACTTTATTCTCGTAATATTATGACTTTATTCTCGTAATATTATGACTTTTTTCTCGTAATATTACGACTTTTTTTCATGTTAAGTTATGACTTTATTCTCGTAATATTATGACTTTATTCTCGTAATATTATAACTTTTCTCGTAATATTACGACTTTTTTTCATGTTAAGTTATGACTTTATTCTCATAATATTATGACTTTATTCTCGTAATATTACGACTTTATTCTCGTAATATTACGACTTTTTTTCTCGGAAAGTTACGACTTTATTCTCGTAATATTATGACTTTATTCTCGTAATATTACGACTTTTTTTCATGTTAAGTTATGACTTTATTCTCGTAATATTATGACTTTATTCTCGTAATATTATGACTTTTTTCTCGTAATATTACGACTTTTTTTCATGTTAAGTTATGACTTTATTCTCGTAATATTATGACTTTATTCTCGTAATATTATAACTTTTCTCGTAATATTACGACTTTTTTTCATGTTAAGTTATGACTTTATTCTCATAATATTATGACTTTATTCTCGTAATATTACGACTTTATTCTCGTAATATTACGACTTTTTTTCTCGGAAAGTTACGACTTTATTCTCGTAATATTATGACTTTATTCTCGTAATATTACGACTTTTTTTCATGTTAAGTTATGACTTTATTCTCGTAATATTATGACTTTATTCTCGTAATATTATGACTTTTTTCTCGTAATATTACGACTTTTTTTCATGTTAAGTTATGACTTTATTCTCGTAATATTATGACTTTATTCTCGTAATATTATAACTTTTCTCGTAATATTACGACTTTTTTTCATGTTAAGTTATGACTTTATTCTCATAATATTATGACTTTATTCTCGTAATATTACGACTTTATTCTCGTAATATTACGACTTTTTTTCTCGGAAAGTTACGACTTTATTCTCGTAATATTATGACTTTATTCTCGTAATATTACGACTTTTTTTCATGTTAAGTTATGACTTTATTCTCGTAATATTATGACTTTATTCTCGTAATATTATGACTTTTTTCTCGTAATATTACGACTTTTTTTCATGTTAAGTTATGACTTTATTCTCGTAATATTATGACTTTATTCTCGTAATATTATAACTTTTCTCGTAATATTACGACTTTTTTTCATGTTAAGTTATGACTTTATTCTCATAATATTATGACTTTATTCTCGTAATATTACGACTTTATTCTCGTAATATTACGACTTTTTTTCTCGGAAAGTTACGACTTTATTCTCGTAATATTATGACTTTATTCTCGTAATATTACGACTTTTTTTCATGTTAAGTTATGACTTTATTCTCGTAATATTATGACTTTATTCTCGTAATATTATGACTTTTTTCTCGTAATATTACGACTTTTTTTCATGTTAAGTTATGACTTTATTCTCGTAATATTATGACTTTATTCTCGTAATATTATAACTTTTCTCGTAATATTACGACTTTTTTTCATGTTAAGTTATGACTTTATTCTCATAATATTATGACTTTATTCTCGTAATATTACGACTTTATTCTCGTAATATTACGACTTTTTTTCTCGGAAAGTTACGACTTTATTCTCGTAATATTATGACTTTATTCTCGTAATATTACGACTTTTTTTCATGTTAAGTTATGACTTTATTCTCGTAATATTATGACTTTATTCTCGTAATATTATGACTTTATACTGTAAATCTCAGATGTTTTTTCCCTCAATGTGGCCCTAATACTCTGTAGTACATTGTCTCTTTGACCCTCACTGCATTAGACTTATATACTATATACTTACACTATAAGCTGTGTTACCTTCATCACAAGGCTCAAATGTTTTGCGGCTCCAGACAGATTTTCTATTATTATTTATTTTTGATAGTAAAGGTTGCTGACCCCTGGTTTAGGGCATCAGGCTTTAGAGGATAATGTGCATCGATGTGCCCGGCTAACTAAGTGTGCTAAAGGAATCATTGGCCACTTAGAGTCATGTATATTGATAAGCATCTGAGAAGCACGAAACGCCACACTGGGACTGCTGTCAACACGGTCATCAGAGGTGAGGCCAGCGGCGGGTTTGGCAGAGATGTGAGCTCGGCGGTGCCCCTGCTGATGGTGTAGGTGTCTGGAGAGATGGCTGTCTTTGCTGTCTGGTAGACGGGTGAAGGTGAGGTGGGGTAGACCAGCCAGATCAGCTTTCATGTGGAAGCAGGCAGGCGTGCATGCAGAGGTGCATTGTGCTGCTGGGCCCGCCACACCTCTGATCTCGCTACCCTGGCAGGCAGCACACCTGCTTCTGCTTGGCATCGTGGTCGAGTATCACTTACACAATTCAACAGCGGGGGTTGTCTCAAGGTTTCCTCCATCCATGACAGGATTCCTTTGCATCACCAGGGTTTACCCTATCATGTGGTAGGGAGTCAGACCTCAACGGGCCTCATGTGACTTCAACGTGTTCACGACCCAGAGGTGTTTTAAATGCCTCGTGTGTTCGTCAGGTTGTGAGCAGAACTGCTGTGATGAAACATCTTGAAGGGTCTTTCCAGACCTTGATGTCCACCAGTCGCCCTCATAGAGTGTCCGGTCACCTGACGCTGCTCTTCCCTGCACAGCGACCCCTCCTTTATCCCAACAACCCCACATGATATACTTGTGTGGTTACTCCAGTCAGTTGTATCCTATTCCTTACCTGCTCCCATAATCCTGCCCAGACTGAGCGTAACTTCTTCACACGGATGCGTTTACATTGCAGTCAGTACAGACTTCACGGCGGGAAATGACGGCGTCGTCTGCATGCAAAATGACTCATGAAATGGCAAAATGGCTGCGTCATTCATTCGTCATCTGGTGAGACCGGGCTGATATGTCACTCATGTTCTACATTCACCGAGAACATTGTTGGCTGTTGAGAAGTGTACAAATATTTTGGGTTCATTATGAAACTTCTGCCGACAGTTTGAGGATCCGATAGTCTCAAGCTCTTTTTAATCCTTTTCATTGGTAAATCTTTGTAAAACCCACAGACGGACTAAAACCAGAGTGGAACGGCTCTGCCAGCGTCTTTTGGTTTCATAGCTGAACTCTGAAAGACTGGAGCTGTTTTGGTTTGCTCCGTACTGTAGAACAGTGAAGAACATCTATGACCTTCCTTACCTCTCTCTCTTCTTATGTCCATAGAGGTCAAAGCAGCGTCTGTCCAAGGAGCTGTCGGACTGTGTGGTTTACTGTAAGAGCGTCCACTTCAGTAACTTCAAACACTCCCGCATCCACTCAAAGTTCTACGAGGTGGCCTCTTTCACCGAGTCCAAGGCCCGCAAACACCTGAGAGACGCTGGTGAGTCATATTTAGAATCTGGGGTTTTAGTTCTACGACAGCAGTTTTCAGTAGCAGTTATACATTTTGTGTCAAGGTGAAGCGATTACTACTTGTAATAATGTTGTTTATGATCGACACACTACAGCACGTATCAGGGGCTTCAGTCTTTCACTAAACTCCTGATATTATCTCCATTCCAGGGACGGAGTTTGTGCACCATAACTCCCGGCAGCTGACCAGGGTTTATCCCAGCGGCTTCCGAACCGACTCCTCCAACTTCAATCCTCAGGAAATGTGGAACGCTGGGTGCCAAATCGGTGATTGACCTGATCTCGAGCAGGCTAAAAGCTCCTTTCATTAATTATTTATTGTTTTTAATATTAATGCTGCATTTGGGCTACAGTTTGCATAAAGGGGAAAGAGGCAGGTTTGCTTTCACAGAAAAAGGCAATACATTTTAGAGTTCCCAAAATGTCCCACTGTTCCTTGGAAATGTTTGGATGCCAGAGAGGGACTCATAGGACCTCACTACATCACTAGGTAGCATATATTATAACATGGGCACAAACTAGGACAGTAATAACAAGAAATAAGTTTATGGTTAATGAGTGTACCCCCTCTTAAAACCTACAGCCAGATAACAACTAATAAACTGCCTAAACCAGGGATCAGCAACCTTTATTATCAAAAGAGCCATTTTAGGCAAAAAACAAATCTGTCTGGAGCCGCAAAACATTTGATCATTGTGATGAAGGTAACACAGCTTATAGTGTAAGTATATAGTATATAAGCCTAATGCAGTGAGGGCCGAAGAGCAAATGTACTACGGAGTATTAGGGCCACATTGAGGGAAAAAACATCTGAGATTTACAGAATAAAGTCAGAATATTACGAGAATAAAGTCATAACTTTACGAGAAAAAGTTGTAATATTATGATGATAACGTCATCATTTTACGAGAAAAATGTTTTTAATAATACGGGAATGAAGTCATAACTTTACGAGAAAAAGTTGTAATATTATGATGATAACGTCATCATTTTACGAGAAAAATGTTTTTAATAATACGGGAATGAAGTCATAACTTTACAAGAAAAAAATTAGTAATATTACGAGAATTAAGTCAAAACTATACGAGAAAAAATTAGTAATATTACGAGAATAAAGTCATAACTTAACGAGAATAAAGTCATAACTTAACGAGAAAAAAGTCTTAATATTACGAGAATAAAGTCATAACTTTACGAGAAAAAAGTCGTAATATTACGAGAGTAAAGTCATAACTTTACGAGAATAAAGTCATAACTTAACGAGAAAAAAAAAGTCGTAATATTACGAGAATAAAGTCATAACTTTACGAGAAAAAAATCGTAATATTACGAGTATAAAGTCATAACTTAACGAGAATAAAGTCATATCTTAACGAGAAAAAAAAGTCAGAATATTACGAGAATAAGGTCATAACTTAACGAGAAAAAAAGGTCATAATATTACGAGAATAAGGTCATAACTTGATGAGAAAAAAAAGTCATAATATTACGAGAATAAGGTCATAACTTGATGAGAAAAGAAAGTCGTAATATTACAAGAATAAAGTCATAACTTTAGGAGAAAAGAAAGTCGTAATATTACGAGAATAAAGTCATAACTTTAGGAGAAAAGAAAGTCGTAATATTACGAGAATAAAGTCATAACTTTAAGAGAAAAAAAGAAAATAACACATAAAATTACTACTTTATAATATTATGACTTTATTCTCTAAATCTCAGATGTATTATTTTTCCTCAATGTGGCCCTAATACTCCGTCGTACCGTCGTACCATAGACCTACAACAATGATAAATAAAAATGAAAATGTAAACAAAAAACAGTTATTCATTTATATCAGTCACTTATATCAGTGTGCAGCTTTAATAACATTTCTCTTGTCATTCATCGCCTGAATAATAAAGTGTGTTGTGAATCTAAATGTCATGGCGAGAACAGCACCAGTCCAAAGAGTAAACCTGGTTTCTTTTCCTTCTCGTTCAGTTGCGTTGAATTTCCAGACGGCCGGGGAGGGGATGGATCTGAACGACGGCCTGTTTAGTCAGAACGGCGGCTGTGGCTACGTCCTGAAGCCCGCTTTCATGAGAGAGGCCGAGAAATTTGACCCCGAGACGCCCCAAAAACGGGACGGCTACCAACCCGTGGTCCTCACCATACAGGTAGGAGCCACAGAGACAGGAAGACAACATGTATACCTGCACTTCATGAACTACTTCAACACTGTGTTGATGGGTTTCAGGTGATCAGTGGTCAGCAGCTGCCCAAAGTCAACATCAAAGAGGACTCTATAGTGGACCCTCTGGTCAGAGTGGAGATCCACGGGGTTCCTATGGACCAGGCCAAGCAGGAGACCAGATACATCGAGAACAACGGTACACCAGAGGATGGATGGATGATGGATGGATGGATGGATGGATGGATGGATGGATGATGGGTGGGTGGATTGATGGATGGATGGGTGGATGGATGGATGGATGAATGGATGGATGGATGGATGATGGATGGATGGATGATGGGTGGGTGGATTGATGG
>CAKAKR010065285.1:3655-13894 GCA_916700685.1 Adelosebastes latens
TCACTTTCAACCAAAGCAAAACCACTAGTGTGTCATGTGTCGGGATAATCTGACCACCTCTGCTCTGACATCTGGAACTGCGAGTGCCAACAAACCCCTCCAAGCTCTGTAAACATGCAACACTTTCTGTCCTATAAAACTGAGTCAGTGACGACGCTGAGCGGTTCCTGGCGGACGCGCAGACTAACAGCCCCGTGTTTACGATTATAGTGTCGGTGCTTTGTGTTGCTGCTTTGGCATGAAGTGACAGATGGACGTGCTGTATATTGAAAAACAACCACTTACAGAAAAAAAAAGATGATCATGTGACGTACGTTTTTGATTCCATCTTGATGTTTCCTCTTTAAAATGTTTGATGTGTTTTTTCAGTGCCGGGCATGTTTCACGTTTCTGTGTCGGAAAAATTGATGCTTGAGTCTCATAAACACACAGAATAAATGTTCCTATGTGAGCGCACAAGTGGAGCATTTTCTCCTTATTTATATAGAAATAAATGTGTGGTTTTTTTTTTTAAGCAACATTAAAGGCTGAGACATGTGTCAGGGCAGTCTAACTACTGGTTGTCACTCCAGCAGTCTGAGCTCTTTATAAATAGACAATCAGGTGTAAGTGAAGCTGAAATTACGGTCGGTAAGTGGGTGTCAAAGTGTCTGATTGCACCTGTTGGTGGCTGTCAGAGCGGTGGAGGGGGGGCGGTGGAACAGCTGCTGGATCCGCAAAACTTCTGACGTGTCATTAGCTGGAGGGAAGTTGGATAACAAAGGAAGCTTTTCGGAGGACAGGAGTTCATGATTCAACCTGTGATGGTTTCAGCAGCGCCCCGGTCTCCAGCAGGAGCTGTTCGCTGTTATCAGCGTTAAGGACGGGGCCGTGTCTTTATAAAGCTAAGGGATGCTCACTTTAAGGCGGGCGACAGGCTTTCACTCTCATGAACATACGTGGTTGTTCTTCTGCTACTGCCTCAGTTGATGGTTTGTCAACTCATCAGGTGACCATGGCAACCACGGACGGAAAACAAATACAGGAGCTAATCTATGAGTTCCCTGAATTATGCAGCTCCTCACCAGCAGATCAACAGAACAAACAGATCAATTAAAAAAGTGACATCAGTCCCTCCAGGAAACACAGCGTGGTTCCTCGGGTACTGATTGATTTATTTGTTTTAATTAACCTCTGTCAACATCACTGTCCGTGCATCCACATCACACACAAACTGTAGAGTCAGTGTGTACGTGTAAATATGCACGACGAAACATAAAACACAGACACAGACACGAGAGGGAATGAACAACATCAAATATTTTTTTACCTCGTAGCAATTTTTCACTCAAGGCAACGATACATTGAAAATGAGGCGACTGGAAAACAATGTGTTGATGCACTTGAGTCGCCGAAGACGCATATCAAGACGTACGTAGGACGGAGGAGGAGGAGGCGTGCATTAACCCTCCTAAACTGTGACATACTCATCGGCCGAAAATATTTCCGGAGATCCATCAGGTATGCCCGTGGTCTTCAACACAGCCTGACGTTACACCTGTTTAGTACTGATGTGAATAGCGAGGGCGAGCATTGGCTCTTTTCTAGTAATGTTGTCTGGTGTTGACGTGCACAGCGCAGCTCGCTACCGGAGCTGGTTTAATCCAAAAAGGTGCAATGCTTTCTCCAGTTGGGCCGGATCGAGGTCGGATCGTGTTCTCACCACAAACGAAGTGTACCGAACCGTACCGTAAAGTAAAAACCTTTGACTCTAATTCCACTAACTGACAGTGAAAGTGAAAGGTATTTCGGAGGCAGTGGAGACTACTGTGCATACATGTCATTAAAATGGGACAGGCGATAACCGCTATTCAATTTGGTCACCCAAGCGTAGAATTAGCAGAGGACTTATTATGCTAAAAATGATAATTCTCTCTCCGATAATGGCGGCCTGTCGTGCATCCAATCACACCAATCTATCCGACTGTGGCCGTGAGAGGAATAATGAGACACCACGCTGCCACAAATCTGAACTCTTTGTTCTCCTCTCTCTTAGTTTTGTATAATCTTCTCTTTCCTGCATGGGATCACTTCACCTGGGTTTTTAATGACTGACAACGTCTGTCTGTTCAACACTATATACATGGTGGAGGATGGATTCTACTGATGTTGGTGACTTTTCATTGATCTCCACTAACAGTTCAACATCTCTGCTGATTCAGCTCTTCAATTCATGACAGGACACCTCTGAAGTTTCACTTTCACGTTACAATCAGCTGTTCGTTCGTGTCCTGTGTCACAACATCCAGTTTCATTTTCACTTAACAAACATAGTACTTTCAAGCCCAACCATGTAGTTTTTCTCCAAACCGAACCATTGTGGTGTTTGTCAAAGAATGACCATCGGCGGATATATCGCTATCAGATTGGACTCTTGTTTCCAGCAGCGGAACATAATTGTGATTGGCCCCAGTGCAAATTTTCTCTCGCCCCAAACAAAAGCGCACACTTGTGCTCATACAAGCATTCCAGACAATTGCAAAGCAGACAATAGCTCTGCCACCATGGAGAGGATCACCATGCAACTCCCATCCTGCAAACCAGCCTTAGATCAGCACCACGGACAGCAGCCGGAGCGTCACATTTATCAATATAACAGCCGCCGTGGACTCAGCAGCCCAATAGTAATCACAGACACAGATGTCCTGGTCGTGAGCGACGCAGCGCGACGTGGCACGCCGTTTTGAGCTGAACTTTTGTCAGACGCCCAGCTGTTTCTAGTTATTCCTGTCGCTCGCCTTGGAATCGTATCAACGGACCGGGAGAGGCTGATTGGCGAGGTTGAAATCTATACAATACCTCCTTATTTCACTACAAAAACCTTAATGAGGTGTCAGCTGGCTGGAGAGAGGTCACCAGAGAGCTGGATGTTTCCTACTGCTGTTGGCTATTTTGTCTGTCATTTCCAGTAATGATCACCATATCAAACATGTGTTTTCTGTTTAAAAAGAACAAATGAAGGAAGATACGTGGTGACGTCTCCAGTGCGATCTTGAGCGCACAGCTGATAGGTAGCCTATGTGGTTTGTTTACATGACGTAACAGAAGTACATATAATGGATTCACTTTCTAATAACGGGTTTTAATGCAGAGAGAGCTGTTCCTGCTGTGTTCAGATGGAGCATCTTCAGCGCTGCTCGGAACGGACAGAGCAGAACAAATTATTACATTTGTTTTAAATCATATTCTCACTATATTTTCTTGTGAACGCTAGTTAGTTAAAGGTATAACAGGCCACTTTCCAGCTGCACAGAGGAGAAAGGACACCAATGAGGAACAATTATACAGAGATAAATCCACCAGTTGAATTCAGCTACAAGTTACGTTTGTATTTTACGTGATGGGGAGCAACTTTCAGTGTTTTTTTAGTCGGAAAAAAAATGATTTTACAATTGACCAGAGGTCAATTGTATTTTTAAAATACTTTGTATTAAGACATATTTGGACAACATACAGTTTGTTTACATATTCTGAAAGCTGGAGACCAATTTGTTTTGCAAAACGATATGGCATGCATATTCTATAAATAGATTATCTTCCATTGCAACTTTTTTGTAACTACGCAACAGGACACAACCTGTTTGGACCCGGTACCAGGTCCATCGGGCTTAAGAGGTCAACCTAAACGATAATCTTTTCCTGAACTTTTCCTAACTAAGTCGTTTTTGTTAGGGAACTTCTGCACTTAAGTTACGCCACTTCCGGTTTGGTGTAACATAACTACAATCTTTTCCTAATCCTAACCAAGTTGTTTCCTGTGAAGACGGATGTTTATTTTGAAAATACTGGAGTGTAAATTGATGCTGGACATTTGTAGGAACACGCACGAAAAATTAGGAAAAACTTTTCGTAACATACATGAAGCGTTGTATGAGAATACATCTCTCATCAACATCCTCATCCTTTAACCCTCAGCTGAATTACATGTCCTCTGATGAGATGCATTCTGGGAAATGTAGGAAATAAACTATGAAGACACTGAAAGGAGGAAGAAGAAGTAAGAACTCTTGTATGTGAACATCACATACAAGAGTGTAATTTTATGAATCAGAGTACATTGTTTAAAATGAGAGGGGGTGAATCAGAGCACATTGTCATTTGTGATTTTCAAACGGTCTCATCACTGAAGAGTTTAATTAAACCTGTCTCACCTCCAGAGGCTCAGCTGTCTAATAAATGAGAAGTGAAACAGGATCCACTCCTCCCTGAACAAATAAGATTAAGAGAATGCCTGTTAACTAGACAGACATGAGATGTATTGAGTCATCAGTAGACGGAGGTAAACTTTACAGTTACCGGTCTGTTAGTACAGGAGGGTGGGGGGGGGGGCGAGCCAACGGGACCAACATGCAATTAACACATTAAAGACTTTAATTAGCAGGATCAGAAGTTCTGGTCCTAAAGAAACGTACTTCAACGGGGAGAAGGTGACCTTTAACTGAAGTCAAACTGAGCAGCCCGGTCGCACAGCAGCTCGTGAAATAGTCACGTCATTTAATGTATTGAGAGACACAAATTTCACATTTTTTCGTGATGGTCAGCACAAAATCAATTCATATGTAATCCATTTAATTGTAAACAAGGAAGTAGAGCAACAGATGCTGCGTAGGGAGGAGGACGGGGTGGATGGGTGGGTCAAAAAACTTCAGACTTTCACCAGGAGACCGCTGTTCATGTTCTGTGTGAAACCAGAAGTCAACATTGATTTATTTGTCACCTAACTTCCGTACTGAAGTTACGCCATTTCCAGAGTTGTTTTAACCCAAACCGCGATCTTTTCCTAAAGCTAAGTAGTTTTTGTCACGTAACTTCCGTACTTAAGTTACAACACTTCCAGAGTTATTTAAACCCAACCTGCGATCTCATCCTAAACCTAAATAAGTAGTTTTTGTCACGTAACTTCCGTACTTAAGTATCGCCATTTCCGATGTTATTTTAACCCAAACCGCGATCTTTTCCCTAACCTAACTAAGTAGTTTTATTTTGAAAATACTAGAGCGGAATTTGACGTGTGCTTCACGTGTTGCTGGACATTCGTAGGAAAACGCACGAAAAATACGTTGTTGAAAGTCGTGCTGAGGGTCACAAGAAAAAGGGACATTCGTGTCTATATGTACACGAATCAAATAGATTACATTTCGTGACTATTTCATGAACTGCCGTGAGACTGTGTTGAACTGAGTGATTGTTCATATGGAGAGAACTTCTTTGTGGAAACGTCGCTGACAAAACTTGGAACACAGCTTGGAAAACTTTGGTTTTGGTTTAATAATGTCTGAATCAAGTTCTCTTGTATCTCTTGTATTATTTAATTACTGACATGCCAACAAGTGTTACGTTTCTGAATGTGTTGCCATCACATTGATGCATGTTGTAATGTGCCCTCATTAAAGTACAATCACAGGTTTCCAGCTGTGTGTATGTGTGGGTGGTATCACCAGACTCTGCAGTTTCATTCAGCTTTATGGAGCTTTATAGCTCTCAGCTCATTGTCTTGGTTTCCGGTTCTCGCTGCTCTCAGACAGCTGTTTTCATCAAACAAGCTGAGATAAAGCCACTGTTCACTACCTGCCCTGCAGCTCCACAGCAGACGGACACAGTTAGAGACTATAGCCGGTGAACATAGTGGAACATTTAGCAGCTAAAGAGACGGATATTTCCCTCAGGAGGTGGTGGAGACCAAAAACAGAGCTAAAAGAGAGAATATTGGACAGAACAGGCATATTTATATATATATATATATATATATGTATAGGCATTTTTATTTATTGATTGATTGATCGGCTTTTGCTCTGCAACATGTTTTTTATTTTATTTATTTAACCTTTATTTAACAAGGCAAGTCAATTAAGAACAAATTCTTATTTACAATGCTGGCCTGGTACTGGTCATGATTAAGATAAATATGTAAGTAATGAATTTGTATTTTGATTGATAATTAATTTATATTTTGATAAGGATAATTATATCAGTAATTAATTTATATTTTTGTAATACAGAGATAAAAGGTAATAATTATTATATTAAGACAAGTTTAGGACAATTAATTAGAGTACTGTATATGTTTAGCTCAATGATGGTTAATTATCAATGAATGACTTAAGAGGTGGGATTAAATTAGTTTGCACTTCTTCTCACTCCTTTTGGAATATGTAAACCAAGGCATCAAGTGTTTGACAATTTATTTTGCTTATGCTTTTCATTGTATGTATTTGTTTTTATTTTAAATGTTCGAAATAAATTTTGAAATGAAATTCTGTTACCAGAAGGATTCAGATGTAATTCGTGGACTGGAAACTGGATTCTAATTCAATTCAACACTATTGAACCCCAACCTGACATGTGACAGTAAAGCTGTTACCAGGCAACAAAGAAAGGAGAGAAAAACAAAGGAATCTCGTTGATTATCAGTCAGTGAAAAACTGTGTTTAAAGAAACTCATCGTTAAATCCCCCCCCGTGTGGTGCAGCCATACCGGGTGAAACCTGCTCCTAAATAACCTCCTCTAATTGCTCAATGCAAATAAAACATGTTGCAGCATAAACATTTACACAGCACTAATCAACATTATTGATCCGCCATGTGGGGCCGTTCGCAGAGTGAGCGGAGAACTGTCACTCTTTCATAATAGATTTCAGTTTCAAAACCGTCGTGGTTATTTTCTGATCAATACGGCCTATTTAAACTGTCTCCCGTGTACGTATTTATCATTTGAGGTCAAACGGAGCTACTTTATATTAAACTCCTCATGATCAGCACTTCTAAAGAGCGGAGATAAGAAGACAGATGGTGGATTTGTATAAAAATACATCACAGATAAAGTGTTTTTCAGCGGCGTACGTACCTGTTGTGATTTGTGTTCAAATGGAGACGAGCCAAGGTTAGCTATCAGCGAGGACAACAAATACTGTTTCATTGATTAGTACACACACCCACATACTGGAATAAAGACCATTTACCTTCATGATTCATTTAGAGAAAGATTTAATTACTAATCACTCTCATGTCTGGACGGTTAATATGAAGCTACAGCCAGCAGCTGGTTGGCTTAGTTTAGAATAAAGACTGGAAACAGGGGGAAACAGCTAGCACTTCAAGTTTATTTTATCGAGTATACTTAAGCAAAGTTCAAGCATATGTTTCCCAAGTATACTTTATTTAGTGAGTATAATAATATCAATGTACTAGTAGTATAAGCGTACTGCTTTAATACTCCTTGGGACTAAATTGGCCCACTTTTAGTTTATAAAAGTATACTTTTAAGTATACGTTAAGTGTAAGAATAGTAAACTTTGAGTACACAACTAGTTTACATTTAACTCTTATTTTGTACTGCAACTATACTATAAGTATACAGATAGTTTACTAGTTTTCTACTTGTAAGTGTACTACTTCAATTCTTCTTGGGACTAAATAGGCCCACATTTTAGCTTATGAAAGTATATTTTAAGTGTAAGTATTGTACTGATGGTTCACTAGTTTTATACTGGTAGCCCACTTTTTAGTTTATGTGTGCACTTTAAAGTATACGCTCAGTAAACTACTTGTTAAATAGCTTTTTATACTGCAAGTATTCTTGTATATACTTGTAGCCACTTTATATTTTATGAAAGTGCACTTTAATGTATATTCAGTAAACTACTAGTACAACAAGTATACTAACTTATACTTTTCTATATACTTGTTAGTATGAGCCAAGTAGCCTATAATGAAGTATACTTTTGTTAAGTATAACTCTGATAAGGACATTAAAATTAAACTGAAAGTATACTCTCTTACTGATACTGATAGCACACTTGAATAAACTTCCTTTGGGTCAGGGTTAGGGACAAAACAACATGGTTGGGTTTTAAATTACGACATTTTTTACAGTGCAAATGTGACTTGACGTGAACACGGGACACGAACGAACAGCTGATTGTAACGTGAAAGTGAAACTTAATGCACGGGACACAAACAGCGGTCTCCTCAATGAAAGCCTTGTGTTTGTTGTGTCTAACGATCTCACTGTGACAACAGTTAATAAGGAATGACTTACATCTCATGTTGTTTCTATAGTCCTTTTTCCACCGCAGGAACTCTCCCCTGGAACTATAGGAACCTTTGGAGGAAATCATTGCGTTTCTACTGCAGGGACCCGGGTCTAAATTAACTTCTGGGGACAATATTTGACCTCCCAAAAGTCACAAGTATTGCGGCGAGCCACATTTTCGCTGCTGCCTGGTGTGAATTTGGTGTCAGGCAACTAAAACATTTGGTCACGGTTAAAGATTGTGTATACAGTTAATAAAAAACAAAAAACAAATATTGATTGTAGGTTTGTGTCGGGCATGAACTCAAGTCTCTTGAATGAAACTCTGACTCACTACACGTTGATCCAGCTCACCGTCTGCGCTATAAAAAAGGGCACATTACTCCGAGTATTGGCAATGAATGTCGGGAATGGCCGTAAATCACGAGGCGCTAAATTGTCCCATGTGGACATAATTCCTACACTAGGCTGCTTTTAGGGGAGCTGATTTTATCTCTCTGAAAGTTGGTAGGGCACGTCCATAACAACGCCAGCTACTGCACCTTATTTATCACCACAATGCGGCAGAGAAAAGTGAAATTTAACATTGTGGAAAAGCAGGTGTAACAACCTGCAGAGCGACTGTAGGCAGGATAAAACACAGAGGGAGAGAGAGAAAACATATAGCACCATAAATGCTTCCACACTCCAGAGGTCAGAGTTGTTACTCCAGCAGGGTGAGTTACAGTCATGGTGGTCTGAACCAGGGTCGACGTTACAGACCACAACTATGGTGCCACGTGTGAGGCAGAAGACAAGCGTTGAAAAGTCACGTTACCTCCCTGCAATTGACAACCTCCCTGTTCCCTTTTTTTAAAGCAGTCCTGACATATTAAACTCCACCCACCTGGGCCTCTAAACAGGACAAAACAAACATCGCAAAGTCCGACCTCTGCTCGTCACACAAACCCGCTGTGACAGATTAGCATTCAGAGAGGCCAGACGCTGTCTGCCCACGTCCACCTCTATTCATGGCCCGTAGTGGCTGCTCGGATTAGAGGAGACAAATATGCAAAAGAATATTGAAAATGATAATAAGACAAAAGACAAATAAGACAAGTGAAGATGAGCAGAGGAGAGAGGAGGACAGAGAGGGAGTTCGTCTGCGTGTGTGAGAAAAAGAGATTTGAGAGTTGGTGTATTTATTGGTTTCTTATCTTTGAGACGGTCTCCTCTGTGGAAAATGATGGATTACATAACTGGACTTTGTTTTTAAGAATTGCTGTTGAGCAAAGTAAAGCTCACTGAACAGTAGGAGTGGGGAAAAAAAAGATTCATATAAGAATCGAGATTATCTTCTGAATTGATTCACAACTTCCAAAAAAAATTGATTTATCAAAAACATATTTCTACAAAAGAACCTCGATATTGCTGCTGATGGACAGAAGTCCCACACATCTAGGGCTGTGAACGAATATTACAAATTCAAATACATATTCAATTTGTAAAATAAAAAAACAGATATTCAAATATGAAAATTAATATTCGATTGTGAAAGGAAGAAAAAAAGATTTTGAATCAGGAACCATTTTGAATCAGAATAGTTTTGAATCGAGAATTGATTATGAATAGGGAATCGATTTCAAATCGGGAATCGTTTTGAATCAGGAATCATTTTAAATCGGAATAGTTTTGAATCAAAAATAGTTTTGAATCGGGAATAGTTTTGAATCGGGAATAGTTTGAATCAAGAATAGTTTTGAATCAAGAATTGTTTTTGAATTGGGAATCATTTTAAATCGGAATAGAATTGAATCAATTATTGTTTTGAATCGGGAATCGTTTTGAATCGATTCGTGAGATACGCAAAGATTCACACCCCTACTGAACAGGAATCATTTGTGCTTCTCATTCACACGATCGATAAGCAGTATCGGTAGTAGTAGTAGTATTAGTAGTAGTATTGTTAAAATCTTAACGATACCATCCCTAAACATAACATATATCAAACATATTGTGAATAACGGACAAAATGTCGATCTCGAGGCTTCAACATGGCGGTCCACAAACCAATGGGTGACGTCACGGTGACTACGTCCACTTGTTATATATCCAGTCTATGTGCTCATCCAGCTATGTGAGAATCTCGTGTAAGATTTCTATTACAGCCGAGCTCACCGGCTGGTTCC
>CAKAKR010065285.1:13914-26872 GCA_916700685.1 Adelosebastes latens
TCGAGATTATCTTCTGAATTGATTCACAACTTCCAAAAAAAAAATAGATTTTTCAAAAACATTTTTCTACAAAAGAACCTCGATATTGCTGCTGATGGACAGAAGTCCCACACACCGAGGGCTGTGAACGAATATTACAAATTCAAATACATATTCAATTTGTAAAATAAAAAAACAGATATTCAGATATGAAAATTAATATTCGATTGTGACAGGAAAAAAAATGATTTTGAATCAGGAACCATTTTGAATCAGAATAGTTCTGAATCGAGAATTGATTATGAATAGGGAATCGATTTCAAATTGGGAATCGTTTTGAATCAGGAATAGTTTAAATCGGAATAGTTTTGAATCGGGAATAGTTTTGAATCGGGAATAGTTTTGAATCAAGAATTGTTTTTGAATCGGGAATAGTTTTGAATCGGAAATTGTTTTTGAATTGGGAATCGTTTTTGAATCAGGAATCATTTTAAATCGGAATAGAATTGAATCAATAATTGTTTTGAATCGGGAATAGTTTGAATCAAGAATTGTTTTGAATCGGGAATCGTTTTGAATCTGGAATAGTTTTTGAATCAGGAATCGTTTTGAATCAGGCATCGATTTTGAATCAGGAATTGTTTTGAATCAGGCATCGATTTTGAATCAGGAATTGTTTTGAATCAGGAATCGTTTTGAATCAGGAATCGATTTTGAATCGGGAATCGATTTTAAATCAAGAATTGATTTTGAATCTGGAATCGTTTTGAATCAGGAATCGTTTTGAATCGACTCGTGAGATACGCAAAGATTCACACCCCTTCTGGACAGGAATCATTTGTGCTTCTCATTCACACGATCGATAAGCAGTATCGGTAGTAGTAGTAGTATTAGTAGTAGTACTGTTAAAATCTTAACGATACCATCCCTAAACATAACATATATCAAACATATTGTGAATAACGGCCAAAATGTCAATCTCGAGGCTTCAACATGGCGGTCCACACACCAATGGGTGACGTCACGGTGACTACGTCCACTTGTTATATATCCAGTCTATGTGCTCATCCAGCTATGTGAGAATCTCGTGTAAGATTTCCATTACAGCCGAGCTGGTTCCATTGATTAAACCTGCGTGCGGCTGCATCTCGGTGGCCCATGGTTGGGTGGGCGTATACGAGAGGTAAACAAAGACATAAGTGAAATACATTGATGGAAAAATGTGTGAAAAAGCTGCCAGACGTATGAAGCAATCTGGAATCTGCCTGCTCGGGCTTACATCTATTGAAGCAAAGTGATGCCTGCGGGCGGGAAACCATTTCCTGCTTTAGATTTGGAGCGATAGGACGTGGCTGTGAGTCAGCCGCGCTTCACAATTGCCTGGATGACACATTTAAGAATCACTGGGTCGAAGATGATGTTCATTACATACCAGTGGAAAGCCTCATTGATCTGTCCGCAGCCTTTAGGAAGCAGAATGGGACTTAAATCAGCGGTCCAGCTCCACGAGCCAGATGATTACTGTGTTTCTGTCTGTCCACGTCCATCTTTCTCTCTCTCTCTCTTCTTCTGTTCTTCCACTCTGTACAGCTCAGAGACCACATATACCCGTAGCTTCTAAATATATTGGTTTAATTCAAACACCTTATTGGCTTATTGATTTTTTTATTGCCAGAATCAATATATTTGCTTCATTTGAGTCTATGTGGAGGTAGAAGGAAGTTACTGCTTTTATTGTTGTAGTCAGATTAACGTGACGTCATATCCGTTCCGTATCCGTCAACCAAAACAAACCGCAGCATCTGCGTGGATAAGACCTGCACCCTCACATGTTAAATCCAGCGTGGTAAACACTACACATCCAGTAAAGTATGGAAACACTTTGGGTTTCACACATTGACAGGAAAAGCAGAGCTAGACAGAGCAGAACTAAAGCTGCATGCTAACTCTGTCACGGACAGGAAACGTTATCGTAATGTGGTAACCGTCACTCTCACCGCGGTGAGACCGGGTCTATTACCGGCTGAGCTGTGTGTTAAAACACTGAAAAAAACGTCATAAAATGCTGCGGTGCTCTTTTTTTTCTGAATAGTTTCTAAAAGACGAGGCCTTAATGCTACTAAAACAACACTCCAAGTGTATTTAGTCCAAACAATGTTTGTTTGGCAATGATTTCAATAATTTAGTTACAAAATCAACGCACGAGAAATTGTATTTTTACTTTATAATATTTGTTTTTTATATTGAATGTACAATGTACTTGACTTTGGATTCTTTTTTGTTATCTTATTTACATTGTTATTGATCTTATTTGTTATTATTTACTTGATCATATTTCATTATTATAATAAAACTACTCTATTGAAATCCATTGTCTAATCTAGAAAACATTTTAGGCGAGGATAAAAATGTAAATTTTTCCTTTGGTTCATCAGAATGTACTCAGGCATAGTGACAGTCACAATGTCACTAACACTGGGGATTAATTCTCTGAGGTCTTACCTATCCATAGAGACCAACATCATGCATATAGACCTGCTAGTTGTGGAGCTATTCCCGATGGGAAATCTTCCGGATTTTCTGAATAATGTGCTGTTGGACATGGCACCCTGGTAACATTAGTCCCGTGTGAATACGGCTAAAGATGTATTATTAATATTTACTGTTTGGATTTATCTCAATAAAACAGTTCTTCCTTTAAACAAAAATGCCAGAAGACAGGAGTTAGTGAGATTTCTCTCTGTCTGCAGAATCTGAATAGGACGTTGTTCTGATTCACTTAACTCCATTGTCACGCTTCATCAGTCACTCACTAAAGCATCCGATTGTCCGTCCGCACCAGGACGCTTTGCCGTGCTTCAGCTCAAAGCAGATATCACAGAGTGAGGGCGACTATCTTCACTCTACACCTGAGCACTTGAGAATTAATGGAAGACTTGTGCTGAAAAGGGAATTTACATGCTTCCTCGATGATGTGAAATGACTCAATGTTCAAGTTTGCAAGCCAACAATGTCCGTAACCAGAGGCAACATCAGCAGTACGTCACAACGCTGAATGAGCCATGAGATAGAGTGCATACCATTTATTATTTCATCATTTTAATAAGCAGTATAATATATATATATATATATATTTATACTATTTATTTATACTGTATATATATATATATATATTTACACTGTATATATATATATTTATACTGTATATATATATATTTATTTATACTGTAAATATATATATATATATATTTATTTATTTATACTATATATATATTTATTTATTTATTTACACTGTATATATATACATATTAATTTATACTGTATGTATAAATATATATTTATACTGTATATATATATATTTATTTATACTGTATATATATATTTATTAATTAATTAATTAATTAATTAATTAATTATAATTTGTAATGCTTTTGTCTCTGTTCGTTTCTAAGATCATTCCTTAAAAGTTTGTTTCTAAACTTTTGTAAGTATGAATTGTAAATTGCATGTATGAAAACAATCTAAAAAACTAACTAAGTATATACAATGAAGAATAGCAGATACAGTAGTACAAATGTTTGAATTTGACGACGTCACCTTGTATTTTTTGCTATTTTCTGACATTAAAGTCGGCAGATTAATGGCAGATGAATATTATGGTTACTTCTATTCAGGACTCATCCCTTTCTATGGTTTTATAGGTGAGGTTGTTCTCTCTGACCTACTTGTGTTAATCGTCTTCCTGTCCTCTCTTGTCTGTGTGACGTCGGCCTCTTCCTCCTCCTCCTCCTCCTCCTCCAGCTGACTGCTATCAGAGCTGAACAGGATACTTGAGGCCGGCAGGAGACTCGACCTCCATCATTCAGTGTTATTTCCTCAGCTTGTACCGACCCTCCTGCTGCACCACGCTTTCAACCTTTCAACCCTTTATTTCCATCGTCTTTCTGGAAAACAGAAATTATTGCTTGTTAAAATCATCAAAAAAGAATCTTTAAAAATAAATCATTCATTCTGAATAGCAGCAATATTCCTCTGACATGCTGAGGTCAAACAAAATAAATGATTAAACAAGGTCACTGATTCATGTTTTTCATTAAAACCTCCACAGGATGAATCTCCTTTAGCCACTACTCCCTTTATTTCATATTTCTATACACAGCAGTGATTCAACACATCACTGCAGCCTTGCTTTGCTTTGCTGCTCATACAAACTCCCCAAATTCTCTCCAGCTCTCTGACGGCCGCAGTTGCCTGATTTATTCATGGTTGCTGCTTTTTCTTGACGCATATTTGACAAATGGTAATAATCTGCTGGAGGTTTTAGCTCACACACATCAGACACTGAGAGTGGTCATGTTTCACACACTCAACAGCAGCTGTTTTGTTAATAAATAAATAAATAAATAAATGAAAAAATATGCCATTAAAAGTAGCAAAAATAATGTACAAAATAAATGTAGTCATTAATTAATGGATACAATGTGACATAAATTGATATTTGTGTTTTAATTTATTTAAATGCATGAAATGCACTCATGCAGAAATAAATAAATAAAAGCTTAGACACATACATAAATACATACATTTAAAAATAAATATAAAATAAATGCAAAAATATATGCAAAAATAAATAAATAAACAAACGCAAAATAAATACATAAATAACAATAAATGCAAAAATGAATATAAAATTCAAAAGAAATCATTGAAATAAATACATAAATAAAAATAAATGCAAAAATAAGTGATACATTTTAGAAATAATTACAATAAATACATAAATGAAAATAAATGAAAAAAGAAATAATACATTTAAAAAATCATACAAATAAATACATAAATAATTAAAATTAGAAGTTAAACAGAAGAGTAAAAAATAAAGGAATTATTACAAATGTAAGTAAATTAAAAAGCAAATTAAAACAGAAATATCAATTTATGTCACATTATTTACTACATTTATTTTTAATAATTTTGCTACTTTTAATGGCATTTTTATTAATTTATCGAGTCATTTATTTATTTATTAATTTATTTTATTTATTTTGGCAGGTTCAGACCTCCATACCAAGAAACAGACTATCAGGAAAATACATCAATCATCTTCTGACCAGTGACACACACACAACACAACACCACACACAACACAAACACACACCTCCATCATCCACTCCTATTTCACAGGACTCCCATTAGAGGCTCCGATTGTAACGTGACAGTTATGAATAAATTAGCATGTCATTGTTGAAAAAAAAAAAAATCACACGCATTCAGTTGGTCATAGATCCAGGAAATTATTTGCGCTGTGTGTGTGTGTGTGTGTTTCCGCTTTGTCCACACGGCGACACAAAGTGTGTGAATTCACCACGAGCGATGACTTTGATGGAGTCTCGCCAACGTGGCTGCAAAACAACTCTCACCTCTTTTTTTCAGAAGCTCTTTGGCTCAGTGAATAAGAAAAAAAGATGTCCGCTGTTGTTTGTGATGTTGTTCATCTGTTTGAGGATGAAGAGGCAGAGGATGTGTTTGAGTTAGAGTTAAAGGAACATTCCACCAAAAAATCTGTCGTCTAGACTTTACTGTGTAAAATTCACAGCTACGCCTCACAAGTTTTCAGAACTGCACGGTTGCAGTTGACAACAATGATGGAAAATTAGCCATCGAAATTCATAGCCATTATTTTCAACAATAGGTCCTTGATTTCAAACAGAAGTAAATAAAAGCAGGTTTCATTTCGAGCCGGCAAACGTTGATTTTTTATCTGAAAAGACGACTGTCGCTGGCAGATTTTACCAGCTCGATAAGCATGGACAGGATCCCACCAGATATTACAATATTCAACATAAACTCAGAGAAGTTGGAAGACTTTTGCTCACACTGCACAGAGAATATTTACTTGTGAGGATGATGTAAGACCTGTCACCATCTCGCCATTTGGACATTTGGCCAAAGGGACACAGCAGCCCTACACGAGGATGTTGCCGTTGGCCTTTTCAAAGTTTGAACAAAAACAAAAAGAGAGGATGTGAAGTTGCCGTGTTGCTATCACCAGACATGGTTGATACTGTCCTAATCTATGTAAAAACAAAAAAGGGAAAACCTGAAAATCGGTGGTATGAATCATATTCATCTCGAAAACAAACAAACAATAAGGTTCTAGAGAAAGGTTATCTTTATTGTTTAACAAAAATATATCTGTTTATATATATACTGAACAAAGCATAGTGGCAACAGCAGTTTATCACCTACAGAACCATGAATACATCCATAGTAATGTTGGTGAGAATGTGTCTACGGGGTGCCTTTAATAAAAAGTAAGCAACAGGGACACTAGGACTTCTAGGATACATTCTAAATCTCTTACTTTTTGTTTTTTTACTGTTAGTACGCACTGCAGCTATCAGCTCCCCTTAGCGCCCTTTAGCGACAGTATGTCACAAACCCGGGCTTTCAACTAACTCCAATGTTCACCCGACCGCGGTGTTATTCAAAGGTCGGAGCAAGTGACGTAGTAATAATAGCGTGAGAGTATCAGAATCAGGTTTATTCCGCCATGTATAATCTTACATGGAATTTGACTCCTGTTTTTATGCAGCTCTCTCAATGATCTTACACAGAATAGAAATAACAGAATAAACCGCCCATTTATGTTTAAATTACTTGTGTTTTTACAATCAGAAAAGCCAAAAGTTATTTTTTAAAATCTTGGTATCTTGGTATTTTACCGTCACCATCTTGGTTTTTGGCCGACACCATCTCGGTTTTTGGCCATCGCCATCTCGGTATTTGGCCGGCGCCATCTTGGTTTTGGGCCGTCAACATGTTGGTATTTTACCATCGCCATCTATTGTAGTATATAGTATATATTGTGGTATTCTATGCTTAAATTACTTGTGTTTTTACAATCAGAAAAGCCAGAAGTTCTAAGTAAACTAGGTGCCGTTTTTTATAAATATCCTTCCTTTGTTAAAGTAGCATGCTGTACTTTAGCCGTGCCGTGTGCCATCATTTTGATATTACTGTGTGTTCTGTTTGAGCTCCTGAGCCACATAAATAAATGAAATGAATAGAAAATAAAGAGGAACTGCATGACAACTGTTGTCAAGAGCACACAGAGAAGTCTGACGCTTGTAAAGAAAAACAGCAAAAGAACGATCGATACTGTGTGAAAAGGTCATGAACTCTGTCATGTAACCTTGAGAGAATAAAAGCCGAGGACGGACCGCCCCTCGCCAACATATTGGTGTAATGCTGATGGCTGCAACGATCAACTAAAGCAAATTATTGTGACCACCTCTCACCCAATCTAGACAGAAACGGGTCTTCAGTTTGCACGACGCAAAATAAATTGACATTCTCTTAAATCATGAGAAGACAAGTGTGGCATTAATTGTGGATGTTGCTCAAGCTTTGGCGCTCCCAAAAGGACTCCAAAGAATGCACGAAAATGCTGAACAAACTACGGAACAAAGGGAACTACAAACACAATACAGAGGTTTTAACGGGCTGGGCAGGATTGTTAAAACTTAGACGCAAATCAAAGATAAATCCAAAAGATTATGTGCACTGCATGTATTGCGAGGACTTGTATCTTTGGAAAGATCTGTGGCGACATGTTCTTCAAAACCAGTGGAAGCCAACGCAGTGTCAGGAAGAACTAGGGTCTTGGCTTTGGTCACAAAGTTATCTCAAGGTGTTTGGAAGCTGTTAAATGTGATAAAAGATGATGATATTTCTGCTGCTGTGTGCACTGACTTCTGCATTCTTCAGCTGGACTGGACATTTTTCAATAAGCATGGTCACGATCCCACCAGATACGACTATGTTGGAAGACTTTTGGACACACTGCGCAGAAACTTTTCAATACATGCTCTCGAGGATGCTGTAAGACCTGCAAATTTACATGTGGTTATCCAAGCTGTCAAGAACGTGTCTGGGTTTGATGAAAAAAAGCACTGCTACCAAAACTCCAAGCCTTGTGCTTAAGTTGGCTGTTGCCATCTTGGTATCTGGCCATCGCCATCTTGGTATTTCGCCGTCGCCATCTTGGCTTTTGGTCAACGCCATCTCGGTTTTTGGCCGTCGCCATCTTGGTTTTTGGCCGTCGCCATATTGATTTTTGGCCATCGCCATATTGTTTTTTGGACGTCAACATCTTGGTTTTTGGCTGTCCCCATCTTGGTTTTTGGTCAACGCCATTTCGGTTTTTGGTCGTCCCCATCTCGGTTTTTGGTCAACGCCATCTTGGTTTTTGGCCATCCCAATCTTGGTTTTTGGCCGTCAACATCTTGGTTTTTGGCCGTCGCCATATTGATTTTTGGCTATCGCCATCTTGGTGTTTGTCCGTTGCCACATTGGTTTTTGGCCGTCGACATCTTGGTAGCGCTGCGCAGAGAATTGTGGTTCAGAATAGCCAGAAAAGCATGCTGGCTTGTACGCTGCAAAATTTGACCAAATGTAGGACATCCTGGTGTGTTTGGCATACTGTATTTGATATACTATTTATTGGGACCTACTAAATCTATTTCTGGCATAATAAATAGTGCGGTAGTTTGGGTATTGGAACGCACAGTCAGTGAAAAAGAAAAGGTTTTGGATGTGTATCATCTGTGCTCATTATGTGTAACTGCAGAGTCTGAACAGTCTCATTGTCCTCCTGCAGGTTTAAACTGGATGTATCATGTTGGGTTTAATGAGCGAACAGAGACTGGCCTTCCCTGCTCCTTTATCTGACCAGTAAACCTCACAATGGCCTTTTCAGACGCCTAATTAAACTGATTAAAAGTCAAGGAGTCTTAATCACACTGACACACCACTGGCTGTGTGTGAGTGTGTGTGTGTGACTGTATCTGGTATTCTGAGACAGTTTGACTGGACTACTTTGACAAGGCGTTACAGGTTAATGCAACACCAGCACCAGTTCTCTCTTCACAGCTCTCATCTGGCCTCTGGGTCAGTCTACAGTGTGTGTGTGTGTGTGTGTGTGTGTGTGTGTGTGTGTGTGTGTATGTGTGTGTGTGTCGGAGCCTTCACCATATGTACTGGTGATTTCCAAGCTGTGGGTCTGAACCTGAGATATCCCCATAGCTTTGATGCAGCTGGTTTGATTACATTTTAATATGCGTGACGATGTAATTGATGTAATTGTCATCTACCTGGGCTTTATAACGGAGAACAGAGTGCTCCAGGGATGACGTATTTTTGTAGGCCAACCAGGAAGTTAACATCGCCCTGGTTCCCTTGACAAAAAGCCAGTGAGATTTTTCCATCGGGTTTTGGATTATTGCAGAAAATAAGCTCTGTGGCAAACAAACGTTTATGATACTTACAAGTTTTGTCCAGCAAGATAATCTCCACAAATAAACACCACTTTTATGATTTTTGAAGCACGAATGCATCGGCAGAAGTACAAAGCAAACGTCTTGGTATTCGGTTGTCGCCATCTAGGTTTTTGGAAAAAGCTTAAAAAGCCAACGTTGGGCTATAATCAAACTACACCACGTCACTAGAGTGGGGTAGTTATCATAGAAATGTCGAAATAAACTGGAGGGGGGCTTTAAAAAAATATAATTTTCATGGTTTTCTACTGCAGCTTATCTTTAGTAAATCTAAACATATTTTTCCATAAAAATCTTGCAGCTGTAGGTTTAGTTTTACCAGATTGTCAGAGGCGATCCTCTCTCCTTCCTCCATCTGTCTTGTTGGTGTTTAGTGTGTCAGGAAATGAGGCAGAAAGTCCATTAAAATCCCCTTTAAGGAAAGTAGAGTGTTCTAAGGCCGTCAGAGTTCATTGGCCAGTTGAGCTATTAGCTACAGTGAGGAAAGAAGAAGTCACTCAGGAAAATGCATGCTTAAACACACACACACACACACACACACACACACACACACACACACACACACACACACACACACGTGCATTCACAGAACTGCAAGTATGCACACAAGGACTCATTTTAGATATTAAAAAGAAAAAAAAAGTTTCAAAAAAATAAATAAATATAAAATAAAACAATATAAATAATATAATAAAATATTATATAATTCATAATTTCATATAAATTAAATTCTGAGGAATAAAAAGAAAACAAATATAGAAAATTATAAATTAAAAATATTTAAAAGTAAAATGTATTTATTGTTGTAAGCAAATCTCAAAATAAAACGTGAACCAATGCACTTCACCATCAACTGGCTTCATGTGAAAATATATGAATGAGGAGATTATAATAATGGAGTGACTGTGGTTCATCGTGGTATTTCATTGCTGCCTCCCACCTAACGTGTGTCATTTTAATGAATGACTGTCTCTTCTGATTCACCTGTACCCTGTGGTGCTTTTATCAGTTTCTATGGTGACCGAGAGGGAGGGAGATGACATGCAACATGAACTCAAACTGGTGACGTTGAGGTTATGTAGGCCACAGTGAGTGACATGATGGATCAACCAGCTACAAGGTGAGGTGTCACCATGCTGACGCAAGGCTACGTCAATGGCACCTCTCTAGTGGGGAGGAAGCTGGAGATGACGTCAACTCATCTCTCACTCTCCGGTTGGTAACCCTAGACTTGCGAAAACTCACAACTCAGTCTCACGGCAGTTCGTGAAATAGTCATGAAATTTTATCCATTTGGTTCGTGTACGTAAACACCGGTGTGACTTGTTGTAACTTAAATACGGAAGTTACGTGACAAATAAATCAACGTTGACTTCCGGTTTCATACGGGACATGAACAGCGGTCTCCTGGTGAAAAGTCCAATGTTTTTGGACCAGACCTCCTCCCTACACGGCGTTCGCCGCTCTCTATACTTCCCGCTTCACAATTACATGGATTACATACAAATTGATGCATCTCCAGTCTACACGTAGGTGAACATGCACATGGTCACTTTGAATAGTTTCTTTTAGTACATTTACATTAGCTTTTGTCTGTTTCCGAATCAACCAATCAAAAGTGTGCGACCTTCTCTGCGTAAGTTCGTAGAGATGTTTACGTGTATCTTTGGAAAGGCATAATTCCCAACATGTTATCATCCCAACTCGTCACATACTGATGCTTTGTCAGGACCCCTTGCCGTTCCTTTCTAACACACTGGGTAGGCCAGCGTGACACACTATGACGCTCCTCTACGTTTGCAGTAAACACGTTTTAATGTTGTGAATTAAAGAAAAACACTTGCTTAGGTTTAGGCAACAAAATGACTTTAGTAAAAAAGATTGTGGTTTGGCTTAAAATGACTACGTTTCTAAAGTGAAAATGAAACTTAACGTGGTGAACACAAAGACAAACAACACGTTGTTGGTTTCACATGGGATACAAACAGTCAAAGGTGGGTTTACACTGTAGTTAATGGAAAGCCTGTGGCGTTTCATACAGACGCTAAAGGGTGTTTTGTGCGTCGCTATCATGCGTGACAAAGTGAGTAGTATTTGACGCCCTGGGAATGAGAACGGGCTGAGATTAGAATCGGTGATCTTTAGAGGTGTTGGCAGCTGTATCTTTGAACGTTGGAGGGAGACAGGCTAGCTGTTTCCCCCTGCTTCCAGTCTTTATGCTAAGCTAAGCTAACCACATCCTGACTCCAGCTCTGCACTGAACATATAAACATTAAATTGACATTCATCTCATTCTTTGCAAAAAAAAAACGGAACTATCCAGAAGTTTGAGATATTGATTTACCTTGAAGCTGCGGACTAAAAGCACAGCTTCTTATTTTCTTGTGTTCATTCAGATGTTTCCTGAGAGGACGGTTGAGTCAGAACTATTGTGAATGATTGCCATAATGTGTCAGACCTTCGAAGAGAAGCAGAAAATGAGACAGAAGTGCCAAATTGACTGAGTCACGTAACGATCTGAGAGAAAGGTGCAGAGAGCAATCACAGATCCACCCTGAAAAACCAGGAGTATACTGTACTGTATACTGTACTGTAGGAGCAAAATGAAGCTCTGCACCTCCGACGAGCTTCTACGGAGACAATCAGGGACGCGTCTATTGTTCAAAGTGTGACCACAAATCACAAGACAGCGTGAATGATGAAAGCAGAGAGAGGGAGTACAGACGTCAGGAGACAGGCTTAATTCGACCAAGTGGCGGGCAACGCAGAGCCAAAGGGAGAGAAGACAGTACCACACAATAACCTCTGCATATGGGCTTAATTTGCGCCTTACTTTGCGGCCGGATTATGTGTCACGTAACTAGCAAAAGCAAAGGTGGAAACGCTCTAAATGCACTTTAGACAATGCACTGTAGATCGTTTAAATAGGGCCCATTGTGTCTATGGAGAATTGTTGTGTACTGAACTATCAGTCATGTAGTCATAAATGATTCTATTATGTTTCCGTGGTATTTTTATTGCAGCATTGTCGGACAATAGCGGTCATAATGTGGTTTAGAGAGCTCTGACATGAACGGAGGGAGCACATCACAAACCACCTGTTCTGTTCTTTAGGCTGGAGGACTTGCTGCCAAGAAAAACAAAAATGTAAAAATTGCCACCAGACAAGCGTGTCAACATTTAGCCCTAGATCTCGTTCAGTGATGAAGTTTTTATACGTCTAGTGCCAGCAATTTTACAATGTTTGCATGTCAACCAGCATCCTGGCTGAGTCGACAGACTGGCTCCACTCAAATGAAAGAAGCAGCCAGGTGTGACGGTATAGATTGAAGTTCTTGCCAGTACGACTATCCCAACCTTCATCACTTCATATTGTTCTCCTCTTCATGCAGCCCTGAGTGCCACAGAATATTTTATCATATGATTTGTCAATCATAACAATTTTGTTTTGTTTAAAATTAGAAGAACTAAATTCATAATTTGGGTGTTTAAGAGGTAAAGATGTGCCAGCAGAGTTACAGAAGTCGCCGCTTGTTTGACCTGCTGAAAAACTGAACATCATGAAACATCACAACTCATTTTGTCATTTTACTTCCAAGATTTTTTGCAAATAACGACAACCTGACACATTGAAATCAAGA